>VZQC01001693.1:337409-390491 GCA_009823505.1 Rhizomys pruinosus
ATAATTTATATAAATTATATTTATATAAATGTGTATATATTAATATGTAATTTATATAAATTTATATAAATTATATATTTATATATACACACATATATATATAAATATATAATTCATAATCTTTTTAAATGGTATTTGTGATAATTCAATGTTGGCTGAATATAATCTAACAGATCTATATGAAATCTAGAATTTTTAGTTATATGTGGCACATCTATAATTATGTATGACAAAGGAAGCAAGGAAAAAATAACATTTTTTTTTTTTGGTCTTTTTGAGACAGGGTCTCCCTGTAAATCCAGCTGTCCTGGAACTCACTTTGTAGACCAGGCCGGCCTTGAACTCACAAAGATGCACCTGCCTCTACCTCCCAAGTGCTAGGATTAAAGGCGTGCACCACCACACCTGCCAAAATAACATATATTTTCCTACTAATACTCAGAATGGTACTTGAACCAAAGAAAATGTTTTAAGAAAATCACATGAGCTGAGCAAAGTGGCTTGTACAACCATCCCTTAGGAGTTTGTAGAGGAGGTCTGCCATGAATTCAAGGCCACCTTGGATTCTATGGTGAGTATCTATATGAAAATATCATTAAGATAAAAAAGAAATAATTAAAAAATTACAAAGGACTACATTTGCTTATTTTCTTCTTTTTACTGTAATAAAATGAATAGACTTGGCTGCATTTCATATAGGTGTCACCTCTGCAACCAGAGTTGGTACCTCAGCCTTCTCAGGATGATACGAGTATTAATCAAGGCATTGTAGCTACAATGATGCAGATATCTGTTGAGTTATTCACAGTGGCAAAGATAAATTATTTTATTACACTGATTCCTTGTCCTTTAACTGTATTATTATATATGTAGGTTTACAAAAGTTATATTAAACAAACTTTACCATATCTGTAAACTGTTTTTTGGTCTTTTCGAGACAGTAGCCCCCCAGCTGTCCTGGAACTCATTCTGTAGACCAGGCTGGCCTTGAACTCACAAAGATCCACCTGCCTCTGCCTCCCAAGTGCTAGGATTAAAGGTGCGCACCACTACGCCTGACCTTTTTTGTTGTTGTTGTTGTCTTTTCATTCTGCTTTTTTATCCAATTTAGTGGTCTGTGCCTTTTGATTGGGGAATTGAGACCATTGATATCCATTATTACTGAAAGTCGTACTGTTTTATTGATTTTGTAGTGTTTGCTTTTTCTCCCTCCTCTTCCTCTCTTGCCTAATATTTTTCTAGCATGGTTTATTCTTTACTATGGCCTCATGTGTGGATTTATTTTTCTCTTCAGTCTGTAGGAGTCCTTCAAGTATATTTTGCAGAGTTGCTTAGTGGTCATAAATTCCTTTAGTCTATTTTTACTATACAAAGTTCTTGTTTTTCCTTCAGTTATGACAGATAGCTTTGCTGGGTATAGTATTCTAGGTTGTCAGTTTTTATCTTTTAGAACTTGAAATGTATTATTTCACGTTCTTCTGGGCTTTTAAAGTTTCAGCTGGGTAAGCTGGTATTACTCCGAGGGGCTGCCTTTGTATGTATCTTGTTTCTCTTGCCACTCTCAGCATACTCCATCTGTTCTGTATATCTACTGTTTTGATTACAAAATGATAGGGGAAGATTCTTTTCTGGTTATTGTCTGTTGGAGTCCCAATGTCTCCTATATGTGGATTGTCATCCCTTTTCCTAACTCTGGGAAATTTTCTGTTACGATTCTTTTGAAAATGTTTTCTGTGCCTTTACAATGAGACTCTATTCCATCTATGCCCATAACCCGTAAATTTGAAATTTTCATAATGTCATATATATCTTGGAATACCCACTGGTATCTTTAATGTTGTTGGATTATTTCAGTTCCTCTACCTTGTCTTCAGACTCAGATATTCTGTCCTCTCCTCAATCCCTTTTATTGCTGAGACTGTTTTCTACAGAGTTTTAACTTCATTCTCAGCATTTCAAGTTGACTCTCCTTCAGAACCTCTGTGTCATTGTTGAAGCCTTGTTCCATTGCGTTCCTTGATTCCTTTTGTTGTCTGTGTCTTTGAATATTCTGAGAATCATTATTTGAATTCTGTTTCTGATATTCCATCTAACAGTCATTCACTAAGTGCCTTTGCTTTGGGTTTAATTTTGGAGGATTTATGCAATCTTCCTTTTCGTGATTCTTTGTTATTGTGTTAGAATTTACACATTTGATGTTCTACTTTTTCTTCATTTCTTTTTTTAATCAGCTGTATTGTTTCAGTTGAAGTATTTGAAGAGTTCAAATGAGACTCAGATTTGGTATTAGTGAGTAGTTAGTTCAGAAAATAACTCCTCTTACAGGAGCACTGGGAACGGGTTTCATTCAGTGTTATCCTGTGAATGGGGTGTTATCTAGGAGACCAGCTGCAGCTGCTTGCTTCATATTAGCACACTCAGTTGTGTACTAGCCAGGTAATAATGGCGGCCACTCTGGCTTTCAGAACTGTTGGAGGATAAGCAACCAAAGGCAGTATGGTGTATACTTAATTTAAGTTAATAAGATTAGGAGTAAGAGGTAAGTAGTATGGGTGAGGATAGGGTTAGAGTTGGATGGACTTTGAAAAGAAAAAATCGAGGCCTGTCTTTGTTCATACCTTAATTATTTTCATAAGATTCTGTAAGTGAAGCTCAAAAATTATAATGCATGCCATCTTATTACCCTTTAAAAATAGTTTTGGGGAGATTGCTCAGTATAAAGTGTTTCATGTGCAAACTTGACCTGAGTGCGAAGCCCACCACCTCTGTAAAAGTGAGGCACAGTGGTGAGCAACCTGAACTTCCAGCACTGAAGAAGCAGACAGGAAGATCCCTAGGGGTGGCTGGCTAGACACTCTACTCAAATCAGTGAGCTCCAGGTTCAGTGACAGATCCTATCTCAGAATTATAAGGCTGAGAGAAGTTGAGGAACACATAGTGTATAGACCTCTGCCCTACCCCCACCTCCCCACATACATAAACGCAAAAGAAACCATTTTTGTGCTGTCATCACCTCAATAATGATTGAAGAACATCCATCTCCCCATACTTTTAATAGCGTGTACTGTTATTTACTTAAAAGTTGTGTATTTAAATCAGGCGTGGTGGAGCACACCTTTAATCCCAGCACTCAGGAGGCAGAAGCAGGCAGATCTCTGTGACTTCAATAGAGAACTCCAGGCCAGCTAGGACTAAAGGGAGACCCTGTCTCAAAAAGACCAAAAAAAAAAAAAGAGTTGTCTATTTAGTGAAGAGTCAGTAGCTGTTTAAATTCGTATTTCTTTTTATGCCTGTGCTGTTGGACACTTTTCATTTATTTGTTCCTGTATGTAATTAAATTGACAGAATTCTTTAATCTTTAACTGTGTTTCAAAATATGTCATTTTGTTTTTCAATATAATTTTCCAGCTGAATGTGATTTTGAGATATTTTGTTATGCTTCTCTCCTCCTCTTCCTCCTTCTTATCGCTCTCTCTTTCTCTCTACCCTCCCCACCCCCTGCAGGCAGGATTTCCCTGTAGCCCCAGCTGGCCTGGCCTGGAACTCACTGTGTAGGCCAGGCTGGCCTTGAACTCATAGAAATCCACCTGCCTTTGCCTCCCAGGTGCTGAGATTAAAGGTGTGCACTACCAAGCTCAGCTTATTATGCTTCTCTTAAGCTTAGAAATGTTAAATTCCTTTCCTTACTCTTAAGTAGCAGTCAGACATTCAAAGATGTGATCTACCAAAACAAACTTATGGTCTTCAGAGTTAAAGACAAAGGTATTATGGGACAGAAAAGCACTATCATATATTTTATGTTCTTTCTTTGTATGTGCATCTATGCATGCATCTGTGTGCATGTTCACTTGCGTGCATGGGAGCGTGTGTGTGCACATGTGTGCGTGTGCATTTGAAGGCCAGAGATAAACATCAGGTGTTGTTCCTCATTTGCTGTCCACCTTGTTTTTTGAGGCAGGATCTGACACTGGCCTGGATCTCAGTAATTAGGCTGGGCTGTCTGGCCAGCTAGCTCAGGGATCATCCCGTCTGCCCCTTCAGCACTGAGACCACAAGCACACATCACCATGCCCAGCTTTTCCTGCAGGTGCTGGGGATCACACTACAGTCCTCGTGGTTGCAACCACGTTAGCAAGGAAGCCGTCTCCCCAGTGCCAATGTCCTTCCCTTTGTAGTAGGATATAGAGCTAGCATTGGCCCAGAGCTTCTTAGTATTATGTTGCTGTCCACTAGGTTAATATTCATTATGTAGTCCATTTAGTTATTTGATCTTCTCTTATCACTTCAGTAGAGCCTTAAGACTTCTATTGCAGTGCTTTCTCTGGAAGTAAACAAGTTCAGTTGTAATGCAGATACCACATAGATGACTGTGAGAGAGAGGCAAGAAGGAAAATCATCAGAAAAAGCACAGCAGTCTGTGGCCGTTTAAGACAGGAACAAAAAGCCATCCCTGCCTATCCTGTAAGTCTCACATCAGGAAAGTCCAGTGAGCCAGTGTAGTGAATTTGATTATTTCAGATTCAAATGGTAGCCTTGACTTGTGAAGCCAGAAGTTCTAAGCAGTCCATTTAACTAAGATTGTACAATCTAACCTCTTACAAAGATTTCTGCTAGAAATTCAGGGTTTTTTAAATTTCTCATGTCCTGTTCCTAGTAAGAGAACTCCTCTACCTGGGCCCCAGCCCTCTTGCCTTCTCCAGGAATTCACTCCATTACTTTTGCTGCTTTGCCCAAGTCATCTTCCTCTGTAATGGGTCATTTCCTCACTGTCTAAGAAGACTCATCATAAACAGCAAACTTGGCTGGACCACATGTTCTCGTTTAGTTACCACCTGTTTCTCTGCCCCCCTCCTGTGTCTCAGCATCTTGAGTCATTGCAGTCTCTCTGCAGTCTACACTTCATTTACTTCCAAGCAGATTCTTGGAACGACTTTCAGACTACACTTGCACTGGAACTGCTCTTGTCATGATCAGCAAGCAGTTACCAGTGACTTGCCAGTGTCCTGTGCCCTCGTATCTCTGTTACCAGTGACTTGCCAGTGTCCTGTGCCCTCGTATCTCTCCTTTCAGTTACCAGTGACTTGCCAGTGTCCTGTGCCCTCGTATCTCTCAGTTACCAGTAACTTGCCAGTGTCCCGTGCCCTCGTATCTCTCAGTTACCAGTGACTTGCCAGTGTCCTGTGCCCTGGTATCTCTTAGTTACCAGTGACTTGCCAGTGTCCTGTGCCCTCGTATCTCTCAGTTACCAGTGACTTGCCAGTGTCCCGTGCCCTCATATCTCTCAGTTACCAGTGACTTGCCAGTGTCCCGTGCCCTCGTATCTCTCAGTTACCAGTGACTTGCCAGTGTCCTGTGCCCTGGTATCTCTTAGTTACCAGTGACTTGCCAGTGTCCTGTGCCCTTGTATCTCTCCCTTCAGTAGAATTGATACTACTACCTTACTTTTCTACATTGTTTTAGTGTGGTTTCCTTAACATCCAGCTTTCCAAGTTTTTCTCTGAACTGATGAATCACTTTTTTAAAATTTATTTATTATTACTATTTTTTTATGTGTATGAATGTACTGTCTGCATGTAGGATGGTGCACCCGTGTCATCCAATGCCGTCGAGGTCAGAAGAGGGTGTTGTATTCCCCTGGAACTGGAGTTAAAGACAGTTCTTAGCCACCATGTGGGTGGTGGGAATCGAACCCGGGTCCTCTGCAAGAGCAGTCGGTGCTCTTAACTGCTGAGCCATCTCTCCAGCCCCTGAAATGATGAATTCCTCTTCAGTCTCCTTTGCTGGCACCTCCTAGGCAATAAATGTCTCTCTTTTTTAAGCATATTCTTCAGCTGCCAACTGAAGTATTCTATAAATGTCAATTAAATTAAATCGGTGGATAGTGTTGTTCAAGGCTCCTATATCTTTGCTGGTTTTAATTTTTTTTTGTCTATTTGAACTGTCATTTGCAAGGTGCAAGTAGAAATGTACTACTTTTACTTGTATCATACTATTTCTCCTTTCGGTCATATCAGTTTTTATTCCGTGTATTGTGATGGTCTGTTACTGAGTGAATAAAAATTTAATATTATTATGTCTTCTGGATGAATTGATATGATATGGTTGTGATGTATCTTTTGATAGTGTTAGGACTTCAGATTTTCTTTGTACTTATTAAGTACCAAGAATGAATAAAATTTACATTTAGTTGCATTTAAATAAAGATATGTCTTCTTGAATTGACCCCTGTGTCAATATGAAGTGAATCTTGTTATCTCTAGTCATATCACCTGATTTGAATCTTGCTTTGGCTGTAATACATAGTTGCTCCAACTTCCTTCCGTTTAGCATTTGTGTGGCATATAAATATGGCAAAAGATACTTTACTTTCAGTCAGACATTTTATATTTAAAGTAGATTTCTCTAGGTTAGCATGAGTCCAATCTTGCTTTTTATTTATTTATTTATTTTTATTTTTATTTATTTCTGTATGTGTATGAATGTACTGTCTGCATGCAAGTCTGTGCACCCGTGTCGTGCAATGCCGCGGAGGTCAGAAGAGGGTGTCGGATTCCCCTGGAACTGGAGTTCTCCTGGAATTGGAGTTTCAGACGGTTCTCGGCCACCATATGGGTGCTGGGGATCAAACCCGGGTCTCTGTAAGAGCAGTCGGTGCTCTTAACTGCAAGGCCATCTCTCCAGCCCCCAGTCTTGCTTTTTAAAAAACCTTTGTGTGGGGCTGGAGAGATGGCCTAGAGGTTAAGAGCGCCGACCGCTCTTACAGAGGACCCGGGTTCGATCCCCAGCACCCATATGGCGGCCGAGAACCGTCTGAAACTCCAATTCCAGGAGAACTCCAGTTCCAGGGGAATCCGAGACCCTCTTCTGACCTCCACGGCATTGCACGACACGGGTGCACAGACTTGCATGCAGGCAGTACATTCAAACACATACAGAAATAAATAAAATTAATAATAAAAAAAATTAAAAAAAAACCTTTGTGTGTATATGTCTATGTCTGTGCACATACATATTTGTGTATGTGAATACACATGTGGAAGTCAAAGAAGAACAACCACAAGTGTTGTTCCTCATATATAATTTGAGGACCTTGCAGTGTTATACTGCTGATTCCATATTTCTGCCCTCCTTTGTGGTATTGTTATTAGTTACTTTGCTCACTTTAAGAATGTCTACTAACACTTTGCAGGCTGTGGGTGATAAAAGTTTCTGCTTTGTGTTTATGAAACATTTTGGTTATTGTTATTTTTTATTTTAAAAATTCTTTATTGGGGGCTGGAGAGATGGCTCAGTGGTTAAGAGCGCTGACTACTCTTACAGAGGACCCGGGTTTGATTCCCTGCACCCACATGGTGGCTAAGAACCATCTTTGACTCCAGTTCCAGGGAAATCCAACTCCCTCTTCTGACCTCTGCAGCATTGCAGGACATGGGTGCACCAACATACATGCAGACAGTACATTCATACACATAAAAAATAAATAAAATTTAAAAAATTCTTTATTTTATGTGTTTGAGTATTTTGCCTACATGTATGTATACGCACCCATATGTGCAATGCCCATGGAGGCCAGAAGAGGGTGTTGGATCCCCTGGACCTGGAGTTACAAATGGTTGTTAGCTGCCACATAGGTACTAGAAATCAAACCTGAGTACTCTGCAAGAGCAGCCAGTGCTCTTAAACCACTGAGCCATCTGTCCAGCCTCCTTTGAAATATTTTTATTTCACTCTCATTTTAAAAGACTACATCCACTAGGTATAGGACTATTGACTTCTAGGTTGCACGCTTCTGACAAGAAATTTTGGGGGACGGGTATCGGTCTTCATATTAGACTCCTTGATAATATTTCATGGGTTACTGAGACTGTGAACATTTTGGTTTTCCTTCATTGTGAATAGATTATATTATGTATTCAAGTTGACTCATCTTTCTATAGTAATCAATTATTAGTCTTGTTCAGTTAAAAATTAATGTCAGCATTGTGTGTTTTATCTCTAGGAGTGTTTTTTTCATTATTACGTTTCTTATCAGGTTCTTATTTTTCCTTAATCAGTTGAAATAACTTTTAGCATCCAGATCTGCTAGTCCCAATGTCTCTATATTTTGCTGACTGATTTTTCCTCTGACTTGGGGTCATATCTTCCTGCTTTTTCATGTGGTTTTTGTTTTGGTTTTTGGTTGTCCATTTGTTTGAGACCAGGTCTCCTTGTAGCCCCAGATAGCCTGAACTCACTATATAGACCAGGCTTGCTTCAGTCTCACAGAAAGCTGCCTTCCTCTGCCTCCCCAGTGTTTGGATTAAAGGTGTACACCAGTGTACCCAGCGCCATGTGGTTTTTAATTCTTTATTTAAAGCTGGACCTTGTAAACATCACATTGCTGGATATCTGGGTTGTCTTCCTTTAAAGTACGTTGGGCTCAGCTAGTCAAATTATCTCTGGATCCGTTTTATGCTTTCAGTCTCAGAGCTAATTCATCTGATTACCTATGATCCAGGTGATCACTGAGGAAACACCTCTCCTGGTCAGAGTTCATCCATAATGAACCTCCTTAAACTCTGAGCATCACACAGCCTGCAGCTTGGTAGAGCATCAGTCGTATATGGCCTTAGTACTCATCAGTGACTCAAGAAACCTACCTTGCAGGTTTTGGGCAGCTGTTTTCCCCCAGTGGAACTTTACCTATTCTAGGTTTACCTACCTGAACTCCGCTCTTCATTTCATGAGTCCAGCAAGGCCAGCTCATTTCTTCCAGACCATCCAGTTTAATGTTGAATGCACCACATTCACAGTCTTATTTCTTTTCTCTCAGGAGCAGTCTTAGCTGCCTGTTGTTTAATGTCTAGACAGTTTTGTCCATTTTATCCAGTTTTCTAGTTTGATGGGAGGTTGGGTCTAGCCCTTGTTCTATCACAGCCAGAAAAGGAGTCAGTACCAAATGTCTGAACATGTCAAGGCTGTATCTTGAGCCTTCTCGGTTGGCCAGTGCTCCACAAGTAGTCTCTGACCTTAATGATCATTTAAATGGTGGTCACAGTTTACGCTGGTCTCTCCTGTTTTTAGTCAGTCTGTGTCCATCTGAAATCTACTACCCAAATGTCAACAACCCAAATAGTTTTAATATTAGATATCATATCAAGTCAGTGTTCTCCATCTCACCCCCATACACACATACACAAATAAAAGAACATACAAAAAGTTACTATATATTGAAAAGACTGATTCAGACAGCTGACTTAATTTTTTTGTTGTCAAATTGATATTTTATTTCTCCTTTCTGTATAATAGACAGAGTTTTTGATAACATGTTAACTTCTCTGAAGACAACCATATGATCATTTAAAATGAGACATTTGGAGCTGGAGAGATGGCCTAGCGATTAAGAGCACCAACTGCTCTTGCAGAGGACCCGGGTTCGATCCCCAGCACCCACATGACGGCTAAGAACCGTTTGTAACTCCAGTTCCAGGAGAACTCCAGTTCCAGGGGAATCCGAGACCCTCTTCTGACCTCCGCGGCATTGCACGACACAGGTGCACAAACCTACATGCAGACAGTACATTCATACACATACAAAAATAAATAAAAATTTTAAAAATAAAATACAATAAAATGAGACATTTGAACTGCCGGGCGTGGTGGCGCACGCCTTTAATCCTAGCACTTGGGAGGCAGAGGCAGGAGGATCTTTGTGAGTTCAAGGCCAGCCTGGTCTACAGAGTCAGTTCCAGGACACCTGGGGCTACAGGGAAACTCTGTCTCGAAAAGACCAAAAAAAAAAAAAAAAAAAAAAAAAAAAAAAATTAAATAAGTAAATAAATAAGACACATTTGTACACATGAGACAGGTTTTTGAAGCCTATGAGCACCTCTTTGGGTTTAAAAAAAGAAGCAATGTACTGACAGTTCAACTATAACTCTTAGAAAAAGTTTTTCTTACCAAACGAGTGCTCTGTACATGGACCTATCATAGAAGACAGCAATGAACTCAAGCCAGGTGAAGCCAAGAGCTCGGCCAGCCCAGATACTCTACATAGGCTCTCCACCCCCACACCTACCTCAAGGCTCCACATTCCTAGTCACAGAAAGACAGCCATCTTCCCAAGAGAAGCCAGGAGCAGCAAGAAACATTTGTTGAAAATGTTCTAAAGGTGTCCTCCCAAGGACCCACCACCCAGCAACACCACGCAAATGTGAGCCACTCCCTAGACTGCTCCCTTCATTGTTTGAAAGGGGACCAGGTCTCCCTAATTCACTTTTGGTGCCTGGGACAATTAACTATTACATCAAAACCAATGCAGTCAACGCTATCTGAGAGAGATAAGAATAAGGAAGAAGTGCTGACTTCATATTTTAGATAAAGAGTTAACTTAGCTCTCCTCTGCTCTTACCATTGTGCTCAATCTTCACCATGGTCTGTGAGGCTTGATGAGGCACTGGTGGTTTCTCTGTCCTATCTCTGTCTTATTTATTCTTTTTCTTCCTTTTTCCTTTAATGCATCAAGCCCTTCCTGTGTTAGAAACTTTGCACTTGCCATTAAACTTGGCCCAGATTGGGCTCCTCTTTGTTCTTTTCAATTTTAACTCATTCTTGCCTTTAAGTATCACCTCTCAAATGTATCTTTACAGAAGAGCCTTAAGAACAGTGATTTCAGCCAGGCGCGGTGGCGCACGCCTTTAATCCTAGCACTCGGGAGGCAGAGACAGGCCGATCTTTGTGAGTTCAAGGCTAGCCAGGTCTACAGGGTGAGTTCTAGGACAGCTGGGGCTACAGGGAGACCCTGTCTCAAAAAGACCAAAAAAAAAAAAAAAAAAAAAGAACAGTGATTTCTATCTATAATTACCTTATTTCCTAGCCATGATTTCAAAATATAATTTGTGTTGTTTACTCATTTGTTAATTATCTGTCCTCTACTAGAATGTGAGCCCTTCAAATTAAGAAACTTACTAAAAAAAAAAAAAGAAAGACACTTACAAATTTATAGATATACTTATTGGTAGTCCATGGCCCACAGTATAATCAAGGATAACTAAATATCTGATGGAGAGACAGTAACTAGATGAATGATTAGCAGGTAGCTGCCCCACTCAGCCTTTCCCACCAAAGTCAACTGAGACCTTGTTAATTTTTTTTTTTATTTATTTCTGTATGTGTATGAATGTACTGTCTGCATGCAAGTCTGTGCACCCGTGTCGTGCAATGCCACAGAGGTCAGAAGAGGGCGTCGAATTCCCCTGGAACTGGAGTTCTCCTGGAATTGGAGTTTCAGACGGCTCTCGGCCGCCATGTGGGTGCTGGGGATCGAACCCGGGTCCTCTGTAAGAGCGGTCGGCGCTCTTAACCGCTAGGCCATCTCTCCAGCCCAACTCTTCCCCTTTAAATGGAAGCACAGGGCCATCGAGGTGACTCAGCCAGTGAAGGCGCTGAGCCTGCTGAGTTCACTCTCTGTGGCTCACATGGTAAAAGGAGAGAACCAACTCTTGCAAGTTTTCCTCTGACCTCCACACCCCACCACCATATACACGCATACACAAATAAAAACATGACAAAATTAAAATAGATGTACAAATAATGAAAGGACTGAGGATTCAGACTGCAGGCTTTCATCATCTATCTAGCTAAAGACCTTTAGTTGTATAATTTAAGTGCCTTAGCTTCTCAAATGTAACATAGGCATAATAATAGCCTCTTGTCCAAAGTAAAGCGTGTAGGCCCTTCTTGGCACTGTGTGCTCAGTAAGTATGAGATGCTATCATCATGGTCACCAGGCAGAGCATTACAGTTACAGGCATGTTGCTTTCCTGATGCTAAGAGTCTCTATGATTGTGCACTTTGTTTCATTTATGACAGTGACCTTAAAGTATGTTCTTATAGATAATAATAATAATAATAATATACAATTCAAAAACCTCCAAGAAAGGCTTCTGAAGTGCTCACTGTAAAGGAATGGTAAATGTTGGAGAAAACAGGTATGTTTCACCTGATTGAACAGTACACAGGATATACATGCATCAAAAAATTACATGACAAGTCTGGAAAGATAGGTCAGGGGTTAAGAGCACTGGCTGCTCTTATGGAAGACCCAGGTTCAGTCCCAGCACCCACATAGTAGCTGACAACCATCTGTAACTGTAATTCTAGGAGATCCAACAACCTTTTCTGGCCATGTATGGCATCATGCATACATGGTATGCTTACATCACACAAGCAATATATTCATACACAGAGAACAAAAATAAATGAAATATTTTTTTAATTACATGGTACCCTCTTAATATTTACAGTTTTATGTTTTATGTATCAGGTTAAAATAATTTTTAAAAAATAAAGCTAGTTACAAATAATCTGAGAATTTTTACATTTTCATTGTTCTTCATCTTTGTTTTCTTGTTGTTTGTTTGTCTTTTGGAGACAGGGTCTCCCTGTAGATCTGCCTGCATCTGACTCCCCAGTGCTGGGATTACAGGCATGTGCCACCATGCCCAGCTTGTTCTTAATCTTTGAATATGTATCTAATACATACAAAAATTTTCTGAAAGACATTATTATGAAAATAAGAGAAATTTGTACTAAAAATGCTTACATCTGGAAATTTATGTATGATAGTAACTTAATGTGAGAGCTGTTTATCATTGCACACAAGATTTGCCTCAAATAAGATGGATTGTGGTATTCCATTCTGTCTTCATCTTGCCTTATGCAAAATATAAGAAATTATCTGCCAGGCGTGGTGGCACACGCCTTTAATCCTAACACTCGGGAGGCAGAGGCAGACAGATCTTTGTGAGTTCAAGCCCAGCCTGTTCTAGAGAGTGAGTTCCAGGACAGCTGGGGCTACAGGGAGACCCTGTCTCAAAAAGACCAAAAAAAAAAAAAAGAAATTATCTTATATGTGTATAGCTTGAGAAATGTTGCAAGTGTTTGTGCCACATCTGTCTCTCTGAGGTTTCTTCAGTGGTTTGAGTAAATCATTAGCATTAATTCAACCAATACATATCAAACTCTCCCAGGTGCTAGGTGCCTTGGTTGCAGTGGTGATCTGATATTTGTAGTCAAGAGAAGGAATAAATAAGTGAAAAGCTTTTGCGATAATTTCTGTCATGCAGAAATGAAAATTGATAGTGGGCTGCCTAAAGAAATGCTTGAGTCTGTCAGGATTAAGGTAGAAAGGTTTCTGATGGAGAAGTCTGGATGGTGTCTGGGCAGGTGAGAACATTTACCCCAAAGAACCTGGCATGGAACAGTGCAATGTACTGAGGAATTGCAGCTTATTTGTTGTGCAAGTGAGAAGGAGGTGGGATGCTGGTCAGTTAGGTCCTAGCTCTTTCACTTCTCTTCAGAACTGGTTTTGTTTTGTTTGTTTGTTTTTAATTTATTTATTGATGTTTTGTGTATTTCATACATCATTTTTCATTTCAGTTCAGGCATGTTCCCATTTCCCTTACCCCCACCCCACCCCATCCCAGATCATGCATTCTGCCATAACTGCCCTGCATCTTTCTCTCAGTCTTTTTTTATGCTTAGGAATTCTCATTTTCCTCTGTTAATTTCATATTATTCTAAAATATTGATACATACTCTCCACCCATATATGTAATTACAGAGTCTGAAAATAATTGGTGGGTGGATTCTAGAGCCCTTTGAGAGATTCACATTATAGCAACATAGTTGCTTTCAAATAAACAAAAATATAACCATAATGTCGCTCAGCTTGCCTTTCATCTAGGGGATTTGGTGTTAGCATCCACAAATGAGGGAAACCATTCTCCATTTGTCTTTCTGGGACTGTGTTACTTCAGTCAGCATAATGGCTTTGAGCTCCATCCATTTACCTGCAAAGTTCATAATGCCATCCTTCTTTACAACTGAATAGTACTCCATTGTGTAGATGTACCACATTTTTGTCATCCACTCGTCTGTTGAGGGGCATTTGGGTTGGTTCCAGCTCTTCACTATTGTGAAGAGAGCTGCAGTAAACATGGATGTGCATGTATCTTTGTGGTAGGATGAGTCTTTGGGGTATATACCCAGGAGTGGTATGATTGGGTCGGGTGGTAAGCTCATTTGAGTCTTTTAAGGGTTCTCCACACTGCTTTCCATAGTGGTTGTACAAATTTACATTCCCACCAGCAGTGGACGAGTGTTCCCCTTTCTCCACAACCCCTCCAGTATCTATTGTCTTTTGTTTTCTTGATCTTAGCTAGCCATACTGGAGTGAGATGATATCTGAGAGTGATTTTAATTTGCATTTCCTTAATTATTAATGATGTTGAACACTTTTTTGTTGTTTTTTTTGTTTGTTTGTTTTTTTGTTGAACACTTTTTAAGATGTTTCTCAGCCATCTTTAATTCCTCACTGGTGAAGACTCTGTTCAACTCTTTGTGTGTGTGTGTGTGTGTGTGTGTGTGTGTGTGTGTGTGTGTGTGTGTGTGTCTTTTCGAGACAGGGTCTCCCTGTAGCCCCAGCTGTCCGGGAACTCACTCCATAGAACAGGCTGGCCTTGAACTCAAAAAGATCCACCTGCCTCTGCCTCCCAAGTGCTAGGAGTAAAGGTATGCGCCACCATGCCCGGCATCTGTTCAACTCTACTCCATCTTTTGAGTAGGTCATTTGTCTTCTTACTTCTTTGTGTTTTGAGTAGTTTATATATTCTTGACGTTAACGCTCTGTCATATGTGTCACTGGTAAAGATTTCTTCCCACTCTGTGGGTTTTCTCTTCACCTCCTTGATCGTTTCTTGCGCTATACAGAAGCTTTTGAGTTTTATGAGGTCCCATTTGTCAACCGTTGACCTTACTTCCTGTGTGGCTACTGTCTGATTTAGAAAGTCTTTTCCTGGGGCTGGAGAGATGGCCTAGCGGTTAAGAGTGCTGACTGCTCTTGCAGAGGACCCAGGTTCCATCTGCAGCACCCACATGGTGGCTGAGAACCATCTTTAATTCCAGTTCCAGGGGAATCTGACACTCCTTCTGACCTCTGTGGCATTGCACGACACAGGTGAACGAACCTACATGCAGACAGTACATTCATACACATACAAAATAAATAAAATTTAAAGAAAAGGAAAGTCTTTTCCTATGCCTATGTCTTATAGGTTGTTGCCAACTTTTTCTTTTATCACCTTCAGGGTTTCAGGCTTCACGTTGAGATCTTTGATCCACTTGGAGTTTATTTTTGTACAGGGTGAGAGGTAGGGGTTTAATTTTGTTCGTATATAGATGATGATCCAATTTTGCCAGCACCATTTGCTGAAGATGCTATCTTTCCTCCATTGAGGTTTTTTTGCCCCTTTGTCAAATATGAGGTGGCTGACTCAAGTTTGGATCTTCAATTTTGTTCCATTGGTCAACTGGTCTGTTTTTGTGCCAATACCAGTCTTTATGACTATGGACCTGTAATATAGTTTGAAGTCTGGTAGGGCAATCCCCCCTGTATTGCATTTTTCACTCAGGGTTGCTTTAGCTATTTGGAGTCTTTTTTTTTTCCCCAAGCCTGTGAAGAAGCTCATAGGGATTTTGATTGGGATTGCATTGAATCTGTATATCAGTTTGGGTAAAATGGACATTTTTACTATATTAATTTTCCCAATCCATGAGCATGGGAGGTCTTTCCGTCTTTTGATGTCATTTTCAATCTCCTTCAGGGGTTTAAAATTTTTGTTATAGAGATCTTTGGTATTTTTGGTTAGGTTTGTTCCCAGGTATCTTATTATTGTTGAGGCTATTGTGAGTGGGAAGGTCTTCTTGTATTCCTTCTCCACTTCTTTATTGTTGGTGTAAAGAAAGGCTACTGATTTTTCTAGGTTAATTTTGTAGCCCGACACTTTACTAAAACTCTTAATCGTTTCTAGAAGTTTTCTGGTGGAGTTTTTAGCATCCCTTAGGTAAACTATCATATCATCTGCAAAAAGGGATAGCTTAACTTCTTCTTCAATAGTATTCATGATGAAAGGGGAAACATCACAACAGACAAAGAAAAGATCCAGACAATCATATGGTAATACTTCAAAAATCTATACTCCACTAAATTTTGAAAACTTAATAGAAATGGTAGAATATCTGAAATCCTGGGAACCAACAAAGCTTAACCAAGAAGAGATTGACAGTTTAAACAGACCCATAATATTTGAGGATATTGAAGATGTAATTAAAAACCTCCCAACTAAAAAAAAGCCCCAGTCCAGATGGTTTCACAGCAGAATTCTATAAAACATTTAAAGAGGTCCTACAACCATTGCTACTCAAACTGTTTAGAAGGATACAAACAGAGGGAATTCTCCCAAACTCCTTCTATGAAGCCAGCATCACACTAATACCAAAGCCAGGCAAAGATGCAAGCAAAAAAGAAAGCTATAGACCCATCTCACTAATGAACATAGATGCAAAATTCTCAACAAAATACTTGCAAATCGCATACAGACCCACATCAAAAAGATCATTCATCATGATCAAGTTGGATTCATACCAGAGATGCAGGGATGGTTCAACATACATAAATCAATATCAAAACACATAAATGGACTGAAAGACAAAAACCACATGATCATCTCAATTGATGCAGAAAAAGCTTTTGAGAAGACCCAGCATTCCTTCATGTTTAAAGTCCTAGAGAGAATAGGACTGAAAGGAACATTCCTCAACATGATCAAAGCCATATATAGCAAACCCACTGCCAGCATCATCCTAAATGGAGAAAAATTGGAACCATTTCCCTTAAAGGTGGGAACCCGGCAAGGCTGCCCCCTATCACCACTCCTCTTCAACATAGTGCTCAAAACACTTGCTAGGGCAATAAGATAAGAGAAGGAAATTAAAGGAGTACTAATCGGAAAAGAAGTTAAGCTGTCCGTTTTTGCAGATGATATGTTGTTTTGTTTTCCAAATCGAAGACACTGTCTGAAGAGATCAAAGTGCTTTTGCTCAAGTTTCTTTGCCCCTCTTACCCTTTGCCTCATGACTGGTTCCTTGAGCGCATCTGCAGAGCCCTTGAATTCTTAAGTAATTCGAAGCCATTAATTTGATGTACTTTAAATGGTTCTTGTTGCAGAAACCAAGATGTACTGTTAGTTAACTGAATGATAGTTAAGCACTGGTGCAGATAGTAATTAGTGGTTTAGGTGATCACTGTAAGGCTTTCAGTCAGAGTAAGGGTTTGATTGCTACTGTCCGTCAGTGAGGCTATACATGATGGTCTTCAACAAGCAGAGTTCCCAGAAGTCTATTCTTCATTTTATATACTTATTTATACCCTACTTCTGACAAGGATTGAAAATTATATCCAAATACAAAGATTGTACTTGAGAGTGTCCATTACAAACAGCAAGCCATTAGCAACTATTACACACAGTCATTAATATTATGTAAAAGATTTATCTGTTCTGTGGTCAAAGTGAAATAAAAGTTATAAACCATGGCATATTTCTCAGAAGCTGTAAGGTCCAAGTTGATTAAGGAAAAGCTTTTCTTCTTGTTTTTCTCCCTGGAAAAGAGTTCTCTTCTGGAGTTTTGTTTCTTTGTTTGCAGTGCACACCACCAATGCCTGGCTCTTCTAGAATTTTATGTGAGGGCTAATCAGTTGGTAATAGGCGATGCCTTAAATTCCATTCCTACTGCAAATACAGCAACAGATCTCCAAAGTGTAATGCAATGACTTGGTAAGAATGTGGGTGTAACGTTCAATGGATAGATGTTAAATTTCAGTAAGTCAAAACAGAGTTGTGGTTTTTCCTGCTTTTATAAGGCCAGAATCTAGATTAGCAGATGAATAGGCTGCTTGTCCTTCAAACAGTCCCATTTTGCAGTATGGCACTTACCAGTGGCTACTCAGTGTATAGTACTGCAAGGACATTATGTCGTTGATTGACAAAAGGTCAGCATAATCCAGAAATCAAATAAGGAAATGATGAGGTAACCTGTGTTGAAAAATGACTACATTTTCAAGAAGACTCTAGCCTAGATAGGTGACTAGCCACTGTTGTTAACAGTAGAGGAATTTCCAGTCAAAACTACAGATTCTTCATAGAAGAGGTTTTTATTTTTGTTCATTCATCATTGATTTGATTTCTACCAATACAGCATTAACTCTAATTTTACTGTATGCATGTGCGGAGCTTTTGAGATATAGAGTCCTACCACACATATAGATGTACACTTTAATGTACTTGGAGCAAAGTTCAGAAGGTACATTTTTGTTGATACTGTCAGTCTGCATCTGTTGCTCCATTCTCCACCTGAGAAATATTGTCACAGAGCACAATTCTGGGCTAGGGCTGGGGAAAAAAAAATATATGTATATATATATATATATATAATATCTCTATATATATGTATATATATATATGTGTGTGTGTGTATGTATATGTATATGTGTATGTATATATATGGAGAGAGAGAGAGTCATTGCCTTTCTGAAGAACTACAATTATGAATAATTTGTCAAATACAATTTTTTAAATTAATTTTTAAATTTATTTTTGTATGTGTATGAATGTACTGTTTGCATGTAGGTTTGTGCACCCATGTCATGCAATGCCTCAGAGGTCAAAAGAGGGTGGGATTCCCCTGGAACTGGAGTTGAAGACAGTTCTCAGCTGCCATGTGGGTGCTGGGGATCGAACCCGAGTCCTCTGCAAGAGCAGTTGGCACTCTTAACCGCTAGGCCATCTCTCCAGCCCCGTCAAATATAATTTTAAATACTAAAGATAATTCTGTATATAAGCTTAATGGATAGCAGCCAGTTTAAATTGTGAAAAGATTCTGCTAATATGATTTTTAGTTTGCTCTCTGCTAATAAACAGAAGTACCAAATGATTATATTTCCATGCCTAGTTTGTGAAAATACTACATTATTGGTACAATACAGAGTAGACTTAATTTTCTGTTATTATTAGAAGGGATGTATCATTCTAACTTACTAAAATTCAAGCAAACTACAGATTTGGGGTCAGAAAGCAGCCCTTCTCTGTTCCCAGCTGTCTCTTGGGAAGAAGTTCCTCTGACTTTGCAAAGGTAGCTAATAAGCACTGCCGATGATCAGGATAATTATAGCCAGATAGTTTTA
Source organism: Rhizomys pruinosus (assembly GCA_009823505.1). Classification (NCBI taxonomy): domain Eukaryota; kingdom Metazoa; phylum Chordata; class Mammalia; order Rodentia; family Spalacidae; genus Rhizomys; species Rhizomys pruinosus. The sequence continues at coordinate 356,470 of VZQC01001693.1, forward strand.
TCAAGCATGGCTGTAGTATTCTTCCTACTGCTCTGGCTGCTTTAATGTAATAACTTGATCCTCATGTCACCCACAAAGAACTGTCATTATCTCATTTTACACATGAAGGATTTAAGATGAAGGGAGGTAGAAGAACTTGCCCAAGCTCACATAGTGGATCCATATAGCCATTCAGAGGTTCCCAGCTGGAAAGACGCTGTCATAGTGTAACAAAAGCCAACAGGTACTTAAAAAGAGCAAATCTAATATTCACATATGTTATGAGTATCAAGGAAAATTATTGATGTCTTTCCTCCCATCAAATTTTCTAAAATCATAACATTTTCAGGGCTGACTCATCTATAATATCATAAAAACTGAATCTGCACCCAGTGAGGATGACATAAAAAGTCAATTAGATGAAAATCAAAGTTTCAGTTTGATTTTTTATAAAGCCAGCTAGGAAATCCAACTAAGATTTTATCTATAATTGGTGTCTTCCTGCAGCAACTAGTCCTCATGATAGTCTTTGTGTGTGCAAAATGAACTTTAACTCACGTGAGTGCTATCTACATTAAGCTCCAGGTTCAGGAGACTGAGGGTTAGAACCCTTGCCTGGAAGGCAGGTCTCAGCCTGAGCTATGTGCTTTCCACAGGCAGCCAAAGGGAAGCTGGGTGCTGCCCTTCATGGCTGGCAGGTCTAACAGGGTGGGGAAGGTTCATGTTCCCTTCTTGGTGCCTCTCCTCCCTCTAGGGCACTGTGGATAAGGGATGGAGAGAAACCATGTGCTCTCCTGATCTGATGCTCCTTCCCAAGAGTGGAATGGAAAGCTGATTTCTGGGAAAACTTGAGAATCTCTTCTTTGTTGTAACAAATGCAGAATGGCAAATATATATATTCTGTAAATACACATATATTCTGTAAATATATTATATTAGTCACTTTTCTGTTGCTGTGATAAAACCACCATGAGCAAGGGAACTTACAAAAGGAAGTGTTTATTGGAGCTTACGATTGACAGTTCCAGGGAATTAGAGTCCATTGTGGTGGGAAGCATGGTGGCCAGGGCTGGAGCAGCAAGCTGAGGGTCACATCTCGCAATGAGCACAGGAAGCAGAGAGGGAGAGACTGGAGACTGCAAGCCTTGTTAAACTCACCAAGCCTGCCCCCAATAACGTACTTCCTCCAGCATAGCCACACCTTCTGAGACCTCCAAGAACAGTGCCACCAACTGGAGACAAAATGTCTGAATACTTAAAGCCTATGGGGGACACTCATTCAAACTACCACATTCCACTCCCTGGCCCCTGTAGGCTCCTGACCATATAAAATGCAAAATGCATTTAGTCCAACCTTAAAAGTCCCCATAGTCTTTACCTGTCTCAATTCTATTCAAAAGTCTATCGTCCAAAATCTCTTCTGAGACACACAGGCCAATCTCTTAACTGTAAGCTCCTGTAAAATCAAAAGGCAAATTACATACTCCCAACATACAGTGGAACTGAATACACATTCCCATTCCAAAAGGGAGGAATAGAGGCATAGTGAGGAAATACTGGGCCAAAACAAGACCGAAAACCAGCAGGGCAAACACCAAGTCCAGTAGCTCCATGTGCAACTTCTGGGACTTGACTTCCAAAGGGCTTAGATGGCTCAGCTCTTCCAGCTTTGCTTACAGCTCTTTCTTAGGCTGGTACCACTCCCTGTATGCAGCTCTCCTTGGCAAATATCTCACAGCTCTGGCATCTCAAATGTCTTCTTGGGGTCTCCGCTGCCAACCAGGTTTCACATTCACAGCTTCATGCAATGGCCTATCAGGGCCTTCTTTATTCAGGGACGCCCCTGCTGTACTCTGCCTGGCCTCCATGGCTCTCTGAAACCATGGAGGAAGAACTGATGACAGCTTTGCTCTTGCAAACTTCATGCCTCTAAAGCCAGCACCACGTGAATGAAATTGCTGAGTTTGGCTGCAAGTTCGGGATGGACTCTCTCCTACTTTAACCACATTTACAAATTTTCTCTGCCCTGGACTTGTTGGAGTAGAAAACACTTTCAGTATTTTCCTTTCAAAAATTGGAGGCTTAGCTGGGTGTGGTCTTGCCCTGAAGGTACTGATTCTGTTTACTTGTAAATCTCCAGGCCTCTCCTTAATCATTTTATAATCTCACCTTTACCATTGTTTACTTGTAAATAGCTAGGCCTCTCCTTAATCACTTTAGTCTCCTTATCAAAAGGAACCTCTCCTTCACATGCCCTTGGCCCCACCTTTAATCTTCCTAGTGCAGTTTTCAGATCCAAACTGTACATTCAGAATTTCTTTCTGCCCCATCTGCTCTTCTTCACTGTAGATCTGCACAGTATTCACCATCAATAGCCACACCACCATTTCTACATTAGGCTGTCTTGAAATATCCTCCTCCAAAGACATTAGTCCATTGCTTTTCAACTTAGCATCAGGCAAGCATTTGGGCTGTGGGCAAACTGCTACCAGACTCTATCAAAATATCCGAGTAGCTGCCTAAGTCTTTATTTTCCTCTGGAACTACATTTTTTGTAGCAATGCTTTCTTCCAGGCTTCTACTAGAATGGCCCCTTAAGCTCTGTTAACAGTAGTCAACAGCTTTTCTAGCCCAAGTTCCAAAGTCTTCCACATTTATCCAAACATCCACATGGTCAGATTCTTCACAGCCAACAGCCCCACTCTCTGGTACCAAATAACTGTATTAATCACTTTTCTGTTGCTGTGATAAAACCACCATGAGCAAGGGAATTTATAAAAGGAAGAGTTTATTTGAGCTTAAGATTGACGGTTCCAAGGAATCAGAGTCCATTGTGGTGGGAGGCATGGTGGCCAGGCTAGAGCAGCAACCCGAGGGTCACATCTCGAATGAACACAGGAAGCAGAGAGAGTGAGAGGCTGGAGACCGCAAGGCTTGTTAAACTCACTAAGCCTGCCCCCAATAATGTACTTCCTCCAGCATGGCCACACCTTCTAAGACCTCTAAGAACAGTGCAACCAACTGGAGACAAAATGTCTGAGTACTTAGAACCTATGGGGGACACTCATTCAAACCACCATATATATATATATACCAGGAGCTGCATATATATATACATATCCATTCTTTTAAAAATATAATCTGGGAGCTGGAGAGATGGCCTAGAGGTTAAGAATGCCAGCTGCTCCTGCAGAGGATCCGGGTTCAGCACCCACATGGAGGCTGAGAAACGTCTTTAACTCCAGTTCCAGGGGAATCCAACACACTCTTCTGACCTCTGAGGCATTGCATGATACAGGTGCACAAACTTACATGCAGACAGTACATTCATACACATACAAAATAAATAAATAAATAAATGTAATCTGCCCCTTTCGTTTTATTTATTTGGTTTTTTTTTTTTATGCATACGAATGTTATTCCTGCATGTGTGTGAGTGCCCCCATGTTGTTCAGTGCTCTCAGAGGACAGAAGAGGGTGGCAGATTCCTGGAATTGGAAATACCAATGGTCGTTAGCTGCTGTGTGGATAAAGAGATTTGAACCTGGATCTTCTGCAAGAACAACCAGTGCTCATAATTGCTGAGCCCTGACCCTTTCATTTTTTTATTTTTTTAGTTATTATTTTCTAGGTGTATGAGTGTATTGTCTGCATGTATTTAGGTGCACCCGTGTCGTGCAATACCGCGGGGGTCAGAAGAGGGCATCGGGTTCCCCTGGAACTGGAATCAAAGACAGCTCTTAGCTGCCATGTGGGTGCTGGGAATCAAACCGGGTCCTCTGCAAGAGCAGTTGGTACTCTTAACTGTTGAGCCATCTCCCCAGCCCCATGACCCTTTCATTTTCAATCTGGTCTGTGAGCACATATTTATTTATAAAAGTTATTTTGAGGAAACAGTCTTAGATGTTTCCTAAAGCATTGCTGTGCTGTTTGAATTTATAATTATCTCATGCTGCCTGGTATGAAGGAAAACTGTACCTGAGGTCTCTGTCAATGTGATAGGCTCACTGGTCTTTTCAGGAGGATTTCTTTCAATTGATGTTAAAACTACAGAATATTGTTTAAACCGCATAAAAATATTCAGAAAATCATAAAAGGATAAATGAAAAGGATCTAGGACCATAACTTAGGGGTGAAGCATGTGTGTAGTATTTGCATGCCCTTCACTTGTCCTTTTTTTTTCCAAAGCCAATTTTTATTGAAGCCTTGTGCATTTCATACAAAATTTCCCAATCAAATCTAGACCCATTACCCCTTCCTTGCCCCACCCCACCCCACCAGAGCTCATGCAGTCTGCCAAACATGTTTTTCATCTTTTTCTCAGTCTCTTAAAATTTCAGTGCATAAGTTTACTGTTTCAGGCAGAAGTTCACCATTTCAGTCAGTTCTTTGGCCCAGTCTTTTTGTTGTTCCTTCCAATTTGCATCACTCCAAAATATGCATATATGCATGCCACATATATCAAGATTATGACATCATAGGTTTTAGCATCTTCAGCTTATGATTTCTTTCTTTTTTTTTTTTCCTTTATTAGGCTGAAGGATGTCATGTTTTCCTTAAGAAAGTGTATGAAGGTTCCGCCTTGTCAAGCCCAAACAACCATCAGTCCTGCCCTTGTGCTCCACACTGGGGTTCACTTCAGTCTTCTTTTTTTTCACTTCAGTCTTAAAAGCAAACAAATTAAAATTAAAAGAACTGAAAGCATACACACACATACACACACATACACATACCACACATCACACACACAGAACATTGCTTTAAATTTTATGCAGTAATCGATACTGATAGTTATGTGATTCTCTTTGGCAAATGAAGACTCTATTTTTTTTTGAGCCAGGGTCTCCCATTAGTCCCAGCTGGCCTGAGGCTTACTATATAGACCAGGCTGACCTTGAACTCACAGAGATCTGCCTGCCTCTGCCTCCCAAGTGCTGGGATTAAATCCCTGTGCCTCCATGCCCAGCTCAAATGAGGACCATTTTAAGAAATTCGTCTTATAGCTTATGAATTCTAAAATATCGTGATATATGTATATATATATATATATATATATATATATATGTATAATCTCAAGGACTCAAGAGGATAATGCAAGAATTTTGTAAGTTCAATTCCAGCCTTAACTACGTAATGAGACCTTGTCTCAAAAAAACCAAAAAGATCTCTGAAGTTTATGAAAGACTGCCATGAATTGTGAACATAAAAGGCTCATCCTACTGATGGATTGATGAGTGGGTATGGACCTTATGAAGGGCAAGGTATCAGATTATATGGCCAATTAAAATGTTCCAATCAAATTATTTTATGATAGATAATAAAGTTATTAATAGCAAATATGGTACACACCTGTAATTGCAGAAGTCCACAGGCAGAAGTCAGGGGGTTACATAGCCTGGGCTGCATAGAAAAAAAGAAAGTTACTTTGACTATTAAAAAGAATAAACTAGCGCACACCTTTAATCCCAGCACTCGGGAGGCAGAGGCAGGCGTATCTCTGTGAGTTCAAGGCCAGCCTGGTCTACGGAGCAAGTTCCAGGACAGCTGGGACTAAAGGGAGACCCTGTCTCAAAAAGATCACAATAAATAAATAAATAAAAATAAACTAAAATTGAGGTGATCTTCTCTGGGTGAGCTAACATTTTTCTCAGCCTAAAATATTTCATCCTAAAATTTAAGTATGTAATGCATTTGTCCTCTTCATTTTTGTTAATTAGCAAACATCTGAGGAAATTGTTACAAGGTGCTTACTTTACATACTGCTAGCTTATAATATACTTGTCCCAACCCTTAAAATGATACATCAAAAGCTGGGTATGGAAGCACACACCTTCAGTCTCAGCACCTGGGTAGGAGAGGCATAAGAAGCAAGAGTTAAGGCCACCCTGAGCTACACACAGAAAATTGTGAGCCAGCATAGGCTACTTCAGATCCCTTCTCAAACAAGCCAAAAAGGAAAAAAATGTTGCCAATTCTGATGGCAGCAGGAGACCACTACAGAAACACCCAGCACCACTGCCATTATTGAATACTTTACCAATTCAACTTATAGCTCATAATCATTTCAGGGGAAATGATTATGCTGTAATATGTAAATATGTTAATGGGAACTGTCTTTACTATTCTGAAAAACATTGCAGCAGAAACTATCATCGAGATGTTAAATGTGTTTTTGTCCAAGTCTTTCCTCTGATGTGGAGCCTTAGTACTCATGCTTCAAATCTGACAACTTTCTCTAGAGTTAACCCAGCCCAGAGCCTTGTGTATATAGTTGTTTGTCTCATCTCCTGTCTATTTCTCATGTTCTAATCCATGAAAAGTTTGTGAATAGGGGCTTTTCCTATTATTCCTGCTTTTGTTCAACACAAATTTAAATTTTCAGCACCTCAACTCTCTATTTTTTTTCTCAATACTGATGGCTGAGTTCCTTCTCAGTGCTGTTATAAATTATTCTGAGCATTAGCATCAAAGAGCTTGTCCCTCAGGCCTTTCATTTGAAGGGGGGAGGAGTCCTACTCACAGTCCCATTCCCAGAGAATCAAAGGTAGGTTTCTTTTCATACTGATGTGTACCCTAATCTAACCCATGTTAGCTTGCCAGCAATCCTATCAGTAAGTGTTAATGAAGAGTTGAATCTGTGTGATAGTGCCTCAACACAGCAGACAACTTGGCATCTCAGCAAGACTCAGGAGAGCTGACCATAGGAAGGCAGGACTGCTTAGAAATGCCATGAGAGAGAGACTGATGGTTCATGGGGATTGAGACGGGCAGTTCTCACACTGATTTGCAGCAGATTTCCATTCGCATACCATTTGTATACCTAAAGTAACACTTCTCCCCACCTTTTATAGCTGACCTAAGTGAATTTCTGTATTCATGTCAAATCATTTGCAAGTTTAATTTTCTTACTGAAAAAATATTAAGCTGAAATTTAAGAAAATTAAATCCTATCCTTGGGCAGGTCACCCTTGAATCTCTTAGATCTAAATATATTGTTTAAATATAATAGCTTTGATTCTTCTTTTATTTTCAGTTCTCTTCCTCTTACTAAATAGCTTGTCAAATTTGATTGTAGATGTTGAGGACATGTTCACTTCCTGACCTCTCAAAGCTATTCAGAACCTTGATGGATGTTCCCACTGTAGGAGATGTTCACCACGACAGTCTCGAAATGGATGCAGTTGAAGATGAGCAAATTAAAGAAGGTCCCTCTGATTCTGAAGACGTGTACGTGTAACATCCCTGATAAATACTAGCATCCATGGAATTTCTGGATTAGTATGTGTGAAAAAGTCCAGAGAAGATGATTTCTTAAGATGATCTGTAGCTGCCCTCTCACTACTCCCTACATTCTTACAACTTACTTCAAGTGTAGTTATGCACTGTGATAATGCTTATCTGCCTCTAAGTCACTTAGTTGCAGTCTCATCTGAGGTGCATGAGAGTGGTTCATGTTTGTGTTCACTGTCATGTTTGCCATTAATGTCCATCTAGCACAGTGACTTGAATAGTAGTTACTAAATACTTGTTACGAAATGAGTTTTAACAAGATAGTGACTGTTAAATAGTGGAATATCCTATACAAAGATTCCAATGGGAAATTTAGAAATATTAAATACTCTGCAGTTCCCCAGGAAAATGACCTGACTTGTGACATGCTTGATTTCAGGCCACATCAGTGACTGGTTGTTTTATTTTGTCATTTGTGTGGGTCGAAGGTGGGATAACCATGTGGGAATAAGTGTGTGTGTACTTGCATGTACTTTCATTGCATTTACAAAATTCTTTCATTGTAATTCATGGGGAATCTAGGACTTGGGAAGGAATTTGAACAATACTTCTGAAAGTTGTAGGAAATGATTGCCAAGTCTTAGATAAGAATCCTTCTTAGGCAAGCATAGTGGCACATGCCTTTGATCCCAGCACTGGAATCTCACAGATCTCAGGCAGGCCGATTTCTGTGAGTTGAAGGCCAGCCTGGTCTACGTAGTGAGTTCCAGGCCAGCTGGGGCTACAGGGAGACCTCGTCTCAAAAAGAATCCTTCTTAACTTCTTCCTTATTAGCCCTCCAGGCATCTTGGACAACAATCTGGATGAAAGTTTGAAAAAGCCCTGTTAGCAGTCTAGTGCTGGTGATGTGGAAGATGTAGCTCAGTGCTAAAGAGGTGTCCTCGAGCAAGGAGTGGTGGCACATGCCTTTAATCCAAGCACTTGGGAGGCAGAGGCAGGGATCTCTGTGAGTTCAAGGCCAGCCTGGTTTACACAGCGAGCTCCAGGCCAGCTGGGACTAAAGGGAGACCCTGGCTCAAAAAAAAGACAACAAAAAAAAAGGTATCCTAATATGCAGGAGGCCTTGGATTTGATCCCAGGTACTTTGAAAATTAGCTAAATAAATAAGGCATTTGAATCATTCAGAGAATAAATTACAACACATTAGGATTTATGTGATTTATTTTTATTGATTGTGAATTTAACTTTCTACTTTTTACCTCTACTTTTAAATAGAAAGAACTTGCATTGTCATCTAATTAAATGCATTGTATCAGCCAAAAATTTTTTGGCCATAATCCATGAGTCCAGATCACCACTTCTGACACATTTTTTTAGTTGTCTCTTGCTTTTCAAATTTCTAATGAATCTGCACTCTTGAAAGATTTCCCCTTCTTTTCATTTTTCATAGGGTCCTGTGGATTTTTACTAGGAGTCTGATGGTTTGGAGGAAGTTCTCCTTTTTATCTTTGGTTTTTCTATATGACCATCTTGATTATGCAGCTTGATCTCATAGTTTGATGGCCTTATTGATAAACACAACTTTCAGCCCCTAGATGGTTAACAAAAGTAACAGGGTTTTGTTCTCCAAACAAATAAAATCAGCAATTTTTATTTGAATAATGTCTTGAATTGTTTTTAAAGTGCTGTATTTGATGTTTGTCTCTGGAAGATGTTTTTGGTCCCTGGAAGATGTTTTTGGTCCATACCATACTCAAGATTTTGTAATAAAGTCAACTAAAAACTAAACTTGGTACCAGATTTCAAAGTACCTTAAATAGAATCTTCTCGCACTTTCTTTTTTTTATTTTATTTTATGTGTGTTGAGTATGTTGCTTACATGTAAGTAGTTGCACCCATGTCATGAAATACCTGTGTTGGTCAGAAGAGGGTGTCAATTCCCCTGGAACTGGAGTTATAGATTGTCAGCCACCATGTGGGTGTTGGGTTTTGAACCCAGGTCCTGTGCAAGAGCAGCCAGTGCTCTCAACCACTCAGCCATCTTTCCAGTGCTCTCAACCACTCAGCCATCTTTCCAGTGCTCTTACTCAGCCATCTTTCCGCCCTATTCTCACATTTTCTTATGGTAGCAGGGCCAGCCTCACTTACTTGACTCCCATGAGCTTTGGGTATTAACTCTAGGCTAGCTCTGGACCATTGTGTCCAGTGTATTATCTGGTATTAGTCCTCACAGTAGTGGCACAGAATTGGTGTGAATCATAAGTTAGCTGTCATTAAACGCTGAACTAAAAGATTAGACACCTTCCTGTTTAGAATCCAGGCTTCTCTATAAATAGCACACAGGTTGCTGCAGTGAGTGTGCCCAGGTACAAATGAAGGCATTTCTGCATACATGATTATTTTCCTGTTAAATTAAATTGTATTCAAGGCCTTATATTTATATTTTTGTTCTTGGATTAGAAGTTGAGTAAACTTTTAGAAAGGTCGTGATCATCCCTTGTACCTTATTTCCTGTTACCTTTCTGGTAGAGGAACTCTAGTTTAGAAGCATAATCCTTCTTTAAGTGGCTCCACACCCCTAAACCCTCATTTAACTGTAGTCTATAGACATGTCAGTGTCTGCACCCTTCTGGAGAAAGAAGCAAGTCAGAAGAGACCAGCCTGTAAATACAGCTCTTGGTTATGGTGGACGTGTTGAAGGACAGAGTTCAAGCCTGATTACAGCTCATTGATGTGGCCTTGAACAAGATAGTTAAATACTTTGACAGTTTCCATGTCTCTAACATGAATTTTGTTTGAATAAAATATAAATAATAGGATGAAACTGCTTAATAAACTAATATACTATAGTAATACAAGGTCTTGTTGCATAAATTAGTTTATCCCACATTTTAAAATAGAATTTAGATGCTGACCAATGCCTTGAAAACCAGATTCTCCCAGGAGATTATGGAAGTTATTTTATACACAGAAAAGTCATTTCAAGGATACGCACACTGGTGCTGGAGAGATAGGTCAGTGGTTAAGAGCACTGGCTGCTCTTGCAGAGGACCTTGGTTTGATTCTCAGCGCCCCTATGGCAGCTAACAACCATCTATAACTCTAGTTCTAGGGGAATTTGATACTCTTCTGACCTCTGAAGGTATTACACAACACAGGTGCATTCTAAATACATGCGTATTTTACATACGTAAAATAAAAATATTTTCCCAAAAAGAATATACACATAAAGATAAGCTTCTGTTGACCATTGTGTCCAGTGCATTATCTTACTAGCCTGAAACCAAGTTAAAATATTATGTAAGACCTTGAGTACATGTCTCTAAAAGTTCAAATACATATACATGGACAACCTTGCACATAGTTCAGAACTCATATTCACATGAAGATTGTGATGAACTTTCAAGATTACTTTTAAATTTTTTTGAATAGTCTTTGTTTTTATAAAGCAAATGATAAACATCTTTATTCTCTTAAAATATGGGACACATAGACACACCCAGAGCATTGTTGTCAGATTTAAGCAGTGATTGATATTGATTAGCATATCAGGGCTGTTTTAAGGAAGTCATTTTCTAGCTTATAACCCTTGGAATATCCATCGCGTGCTGTATTTACCAAATGTGTTCATCCTCGCTTCCTTAGTTAAAAACTACATGGGTTTATTCAGACTTCTTTTTATACACAGATGGCACTTATATTTTTTTGGGGGGAGGGCGGTATTTTGAGACAGGGTCTCCCTGTAGCCCCAGCTGGCCTGGAACTCGCTTTGTAAACCAGGCTGGCCTTGAACTCACAGAGATCTGCCTGCCTCTGCCTCCTGAGTGCTAGGAATAAAGGAATGTGCCACTATGCCTGGCCCACAGATAGCACTTCTAAGAAGAAGAGAATGCACACTCATAGGATGAGTTGAAGTTCTCCCTCACAAGGAGCTGAAGTTTTGGTGATGTTTAGTCTAATTTTTAAATTTATACACAGTGAAGAAACTGACCGAGATTTACAAGAGCTTCAGGCCTCGATGGAGCAGTTACTTAGGGAGCAGCCCAGTGAAGAGTACAGCGAGGAGGAAGAGTCAGTCTTAAAGAACAGTGATGTGGATCAGATGGCAAATGGGACAGATGTGGCAGATGAGGACGAAAACCCCAGCAGTGAAAGTGCCCTGAATGAGGCTTGGCACTCAGGTGCGTCTCCTGGTGGGGGCCGTTCGCTCTCTGCACAGCATTTCAAGTCAGGGTGTTTGCTGACCCCTGCAATGACCATCCCATCCCCAGCTTTAAAACTGCTGTGTGCTGCTGTCTCTGTAATGTTTACACTATTTTCCCTTTCATACTCGTGTGCGAGAACTTGTCCCATTTCCTCCTGTTGGATTATGGCAGTACTTATTCTGCTATTGCACCCCACTCTTGACTTACAGTCCAGTAATAAATATAAGAACTTGGGGACTGGGGAGATGGCTCAGCAGTTAAGAGCACTAATTGCTCTTGCAGAGGACACAGGTTCAATTCCCAGCACCCAACAGCTAACAACCCTCAACCCCAGTTCAGGGGATAATATGCCCTCTTCTGACCTTGTGGGCATTACACAACATGGAAGCACTTATATACATGCAGGTAATACACTCATACATGTATATAAAAATACTTAATAAAATATTTAAAAAATAAAACAATGTAGGGGCTGGAGAGATGGCCTAGCGGTTAAGAGCGCCGACCGCTCTTGCAGAGGACCCGGGTTCGATCACCAGCACCCACATGGCGGCTGAGAACCATCTGAAACTCCAATTCCAGGAGAACTCCAGCTCCAGGGGAATCCGACACCCACTTCTGACCTCCGCGGCATTGCACAATACGGGTGCACAGACTTGCATGCAGACAGTACATTCGTACACATATAGAAATAAATAAAAAATTAAAAAAAAATTAAAAAAATAAAACAATGTAGTTTTGGTATGCTTCTTGGATCATCTTTTTGTGTGTCTTATGTTGTGTCATGTTTATCAACTTTTACCATAGACAAGCTTATTTATTCAGTATAAAACAAAGAAATGTGTTTATCCCATTTTTTAACCAAACTAATATTTAATAGTGACATTTCTAGTAATTTTGTGGTAACCTGATTTGCAATGTATGTCTATAAAATAAGATTCTCAAATTAATAGTCTTTGGTATGACACATTTCACATGTGCTTTGATTAATTGACAAATACTGTAGTGTTGGCTATTTATACAAAAGGGAGAAGCAGTACACTTCAGTGGCATAAGTCACTTGCCATTGAATTTCACTCTATTAGTGTAAGAATTATTTTTTAATCAAAATATATTTCTTTGTAGATAATAGTGACGGTGAAACCACAAGTGAGTGTGACTATGACAGTGTCTTTAACCATTTAGAGGAGCTGAGGCTTCACTTGGAGCAAGAAATGGGATTTGAAAAGTTCTTTGAGGTTTATGAGAAAGTGAAGGTGAGTGAAATGTTACAGGGTTTACTTCTGAATGTCTCTGTCTGAATGCTCATAGAACATTTATCTTTATTAGTTTCTACATTATTATACAAATAATATGTATTTAGACACATAGTGAGGTATCCGGTTATAGAAAGCTAGCATTGAAACATTCATTTCTGTTTGGTGATTTGGTATAGGCTATTCATGAAGATGAAGATGAAAATATTGAGATTTGTTCAGCAATAGTTGAGAACATTTTGGGCAGTGAGCATCAGCATCTCTATGCCAAGATTCTTCATTTAGTCATGGCAGATGGAGCCTATCAGGAAGGTAAGGTTTTCTTTATATTTTAAATACATATGAGAAAAGCAAGGTGACAGATATAAAATATGGAGCTGCTGTCATATGTACTTTGCAGTGATCTGTACTGGAGCCACAGCTATAACATCTAAGAAATTATAAAATTAACTCTGTTCTCTTACTGTTATTGCCATAGGTTCTTTAAGTCAGTATCCTGTAATTTATGTTACAGTTGAATTAAACTTTTTATGCCCCTAGAAACTAGAATAATTCCTATCAAGGATGTAACATTAAACTTCAATTTTGAATAGAAAATTCATTTCTAACATGTTTATTAAAAATTAATGCAATCATTTTGAAGGTTTAACTCAAAGACTAAAATTAAGAAATTTTAAATGCCAGTGCTTAATTTTAAACAATATAAATTTTCTTAAAACAAATTTTAGGCCTGCTTGTTAGGGGGGAAAAAAGTTTAAGATCACATTTAAAAAAGATCACAAAAAAAAAAAAAATCTAAGAACAAGATAGAAACAGGTTTTAAAAATATGTAAGATTTCCGGGCGTGGTGGCACACACCTTTCATCCTAGCACTTGGGAGTCAGAGGCAAGTGGATCTTTGTGAGTTCCAGGCCAGCCTGGTCTATAGAGTGAGTTCCAGGACAGCTGGGGCTACAGGGAAACCCTGTCTGGAAAAGACCAAAAAAAAAAAAAAAAAAAATAGTTAAATCGCTAGATGTGCAAAACAAAGACAAAATTCTGAAACCCACAAGAGAAAAACAACAAGTTACATATAAGGGAAAACCCATCAGAATTGCAGCTGACTTTTCAGTGCAAACTGTGAAAGCAAGAGGAATGTGGAGCAAAGTATTCCCAGTGCTAAATGACTATAGATGCCAACCCGGGTTACTATACCCAGCAAAAATGTTGATTATAGTTGAAGGAGAAAGAAAAATATTTCATGACATAAACAAGATGATAGAATAAATGACTGGGAACCCAACCCTCCAGAGAATACATGAAGCAATTCAAAGGACAGAGGAGAGGAACAACTATCCCCAGAGACCTAGAAAGAGAAATTAATAAAAGCATAACTGTAAAAGTAGAAACCTAGACCAAAAAATGCAAATGGATAATAAGGTGAAAGGAAGCAACACATATCTTTCAATTATAACCTTAAATATTAATGGACTAAATTCCCCAATCAAAAGATATAGACTGGGAGAATGGATTAGGAAATAGAACCTATCTATATGCTCTCTATAAAAAACCCATCTCAGTCTCAAGGATAGGCACCAACTTAAGGTGAAGGGATGGAAAAAAATATTCCAAGCAATGGTACCAAAAAGAAAGCAGGTGTTGCTATTTTAATCAGACAAAATAAACTTCAAAGTAATCAGAAGAGACAAAGAGGATCATTACATCTTTATCAAACGGACAATTAACCATGAAGATTTCACAATCATAAATATATATGCACCAAACTCTGGTTCACCAAACTTTATAAAGACAATTCTCCAGGACCTCAAAGCATAGATTAATTCCAGCACACATACAGTAGGGGACTTCAATACCCCACTGAGCCCTTTGGAAAGGCCAACCAGACAAAGAATAAACAGAGAGACATCTGAACTGAACAATATGATAACACCAAATGGACCTCACGGACACCTACCGAATATTCCACCCAAAAACCAGAGAATACACTCTCTACTCAGCACACCACAGAACATTCTCCAAAATTGACCACATACTGGGACATAGAAAAAAACTCAATAAATTCAAAAAGATTGAAAAAATTTCATGCATTCTATCAGACCACAGTGCAATAAAGCTCAACATCAACACCAGGATAAGTCCTACTATCTACAAGAACACATGGAGACTAAACACACTCCTGAATAATGAATGGGTCAAGGAAGAAATAAAGAAATAAAAGCATTCCTGGAACTAAAAGACAATGACAGTACAACACAACAAAACCTATGGAATACTTTAAAAGCAGTCTTAAGAGAGAAGTTTATAGCCCTGAGTGCCTACATTAAAAAAACAGAAATAGTGGGCTGGAGAGATAGCCTAGCAGTTAAGAGCGCCGACCGCTCTTGCAGAGGACCCGGGTTCGATCCCCAGCACCCACATGGTGGCCGAGAGCCGTCTGAAACTCCAATTCCAGGAGAACTCCAGTTCCAGGGGAATCCGACACCTTCTTCTGACCTCCGCGGCATTGCACAACACGGGTGCACAAACTTGCATGCAGACAGTACATTCATACACATATAGAAATAAATAATAAAAAAAAACAGAAATAGCACAAATAAATGATATAACACTGCAGCTAAAAGCACCTGAAAGACAATAACAAATGAACCCTAAACACAACAGACAGGAAGAAATAACAAAAATCAGAGCAGAAATCAACAAAATAGAAACAGAAAACAATACAAAAAAAAAAATCAATGAATCCAAAGATTGGTTCTTTGAAAGAATAAACACGATAGACAGACTTAGCCCGGTTAACCAAAATAATAAAGAAAGCAACTCCAAATCAGTAGAATTTGTGATGAAAGGGGAAATATCACAACAGACAACAAAAAGATCCAGACAATCATAGGGGAATACTTCAAAAACCTATACTCTACTAAGTTTGAAAACCTAAGAGAAATGGATGAATATCTGAAATCCTGGGTATCACCAAAGTTTAACCAAGAAGAGACTGACAGCTTAAACAGACCCATAATATATGAAGAAACTGAAAATGTAATAAGAAACCTCCCAACTAAAAAAAGCCCAGGTCCGGGGCTGGAGAGTGGCCTAGCAGTTGGGAGTGCCAACTGCTCTTGCAGAGGACCCAGGTTCAATCCCCTGCACCCACATGGTGGCTGAAAACCGTCTGTAACTCCAATTCCAGGAGAACTCCAGTTCCAGGGGAATCCGAGACCCTCTTCTGACCTCCGCGGCATTGCACAACACGGGTGCACGGACCTGCATGCAGACAGTACATTCATACACATACAAAAATAAAAAAAATAAAAAAAAAAAAAAAGCCCAGGTCCAGATGGTTTCATGGCAGAATTCTATAAAACATTTCAAAAAGACTTACAACCATTATTACTCAAACTGTTCAGAAGGATACAAGCAGAGGAAAATCTCCCAAATTCCTTCTATGAAGTCAGCATCACTCTAGTACCAAAGATACAACCAAAAAAGAGAACTATAGACCCATCTCATTAATGAACACAGATGTAAAAATTCTCAACAAAATACTTGCAAACTGTATACAGACCCACATCAAAAAGATCATCCATCATGACCAAGTTGGATTCATACCAGAGATGCAGGGATGGTTCAACATACAAAAATGAATAAATACCATAAAACACATAAATGGACTGAAAGACAAAAACTACACTATCATCTCAATTGATACAGAAAAAGCCTTGGACAAAATCCAGTATCCCTTCATGCTTAAAGTCCTAGAGGGAATTGGATTGGAGGGATCATTCCTCAATATAATCAATGTCATATACAGGAAACCCACAGCCAACATCATCCTAAATGAAGAAAAGACAGAAGTATTCCCCTTAAAGGTAGGAACTCGGCAAGGCTGCCCCTCTGTCACCACTCCTCTTCAATATAGTACTTGAGACGCTTGCTAGGGCAATAAGGCAAGAAAAGGAAATTAAAGGACTACTAATTGGAAAAAAGGAAGTCAAGTTATCCCTTTTTGCAGATGATATTATAGTTTACCTAAGGGATGCTAGAGAGAATAACAAGAAAAGAACTAGAAAAAAACTGGAAAGATTCAGAAAAAGATACATGTATGATAGAGTGCAGGGACTCAGGTAGGGTGGGGGGCATGGAAAGGGAAGTGACTCTAAATTCATTTGAAAAAATGATGTATGGTTTATGGAAAGAGTTTAATAACAATAAAAATAAATAAATTTTAAAAAAGTATCAGGCTGGTGTAACTTAGCCTTTCTGGGTACTTAACGACCATACCAATTTGGCTGAGGGACCCAAGGGACAACTTTGTTCCTTGCCCTTAGAGGTCAGCCAAGTCTTAGGGGACTATGCATGGGGGCATCTCTTGAAATGTTGTGCAGATGTGAGTCACCAGTCTTCCTGTGCAGGGAGGTCTAATGGGACTTCAGCCAGTGTCTAGGCCATAAAGAGGAAAGTCCGCTCATGCTTCAGAAAGGGAAGCCTGGTCTAGCAGGTCCTGACTTTGTCCATGAATAGATGGAACTGGTTAATGAAAAGCCAAAAGGGGCCCCCTCCCCCCCCAAAAAAAAATTCCCGAGGACCAGATCCTCAACTGACCTTGAGAAAACAAAAACCTTGATTAATTTGAGCTAACAGTGTGGCCTTAAGTGTCCAAAAGGAAAGTATAACCAGAAATAAATAATTAGTAAGGCCTGAAAAATTGTACTTCAGGTATAAAACTTGAGATAGTAGTAAAAAGGCAAAAAAAAAAAAAAAGAGCACAGTTGTTTTGCCTTTTTTACTACCCTGTGGCTGCCACTGCTTTTGCCCTCCTTCAAAGACATGAGACACAACTTTTCAACCTTCCAATATGGACTGAAGACTCATGTCTCTCCAAGAATTCTCCAAACCTTCAGTGACAGATGGGGACTGCTGAGACATCCAACTTGTGGACTGAGCTACTACTGGGGTTTCAGCCTCTTTAGAGTATTGACTGCCATTGTTGGACTACCCAGGCTGTATCATGGAGACCAGTACAGGAGGATCAAGACAGGACCTGGTGCTTACTTACTGGACCTCAACCCCAGTGTGGAGCACAAGGGCAGAACTGATGGTGGTTTGGGCTTGCCAAGGAGGAGACTTCAAACATGACATCTTTCAGCCTAATTAAAAAAATCATAAGCTGAAGATGCTAAAAGATATATGTGGCATGCATATATGCATATTTTGGAGTGATGCAGATTGGAAGGAACAACAACAAAAGACTGGGTCAAAGAAGTGACTGAAATGGTGAACTTCTGCTCAAAACAGGAGGCTTCTGCATCCAAAATTTTGAAAGAGACTGAGAAAAAGATGAAAAACATGTTTGGCAGAATGCATGAGCTCTGGTGGTGATGGGGGGAAGAAGTGGGGAATGGGTCTGGACTTGATTGGAAATTTTGTGTGAAATGCACAAAGCTTCAATAAAAATTGGCTTAAAAAATATGTGAGAAAGTCAGAATATCAGCTAAATGAGTACAAGAAAGAATTAAACAAAAATAGAAAGTTCATGTTCAAAGGGTCTCTGTTTTCTGAAAATGGGACAAAAATGTGTTGAATTTTACAATAAAACAGGAAACTTAAGGTAGTCAAAGCATTCATAATACAAAGCAGAATTAGTTCCTTAGATATTTGTGATATTGAAACAAATGAAAAAATGGTCACTTATTTGTCTGTGGATCTGTTGTTTCTTGGGCCAGCATCTGGCTCTGTGCCCCAGGATGGCTTCAAACTCATGACCCTCCTGCTTTTTCCTTGAGTGCTAGAAGGCAGGAGTGCACCACCACACCCAGCCAACCCGAAGGAACTGTCATTCAGTGCTCCTTCAACAGTGCTCCTTCAGCAGGAGTGCACCACCACACCCAGCCAACCCGAAAGAGCTGTCATTCAGTGCTCCTTCAGCAGTGCTCCTTCAGCAGGAGTGCACCCCCACACCCAGCCAACCCGAAGGAACTGTCATTCAGTGCTCCTTCAGCAGTGCTCCTTCAGCAGGAGTGCACCACCACACCCAGCCAACCTGGGATGCTTTTTTAAAAAGGAACAATAGTTCCTTTGTTTTCTTCCCAGGCACAGCAGAACCCAAACATATGTAGAGCCCAGAACAAACTGAATGTTGTCCTTGAAAATGTCTTTCAGTTGTAAGTTAGTCCTACAGAACAGATGTTTTATTTTCCCAAATAGTAGAAAATTACTTGGTCCTTATGATGAAAATCTCTAATTTAAATATTGTGTAGAATTTACAAACTTGTGATTTTATTGAGATCTTGGACTTATAAAACAATGCTATATTGAATGAAAAATAGCCTGTAATTTTACAATATTTGTATTTGTTACGGCTCTTTCTCATATCATACCATTGTGTAAGCTAATGACATGAGGCTAGAGAATGAGTCCATTTCAGTAAATGTGTGGCGAGTTCTAGCGTGTTCTGTTCCCATTCAGACTGCTCCTCCTTCAGGCACTTCTCCACAACTCTTTCAACAGAGCTTTTCACAGGAATCAGAGGCAGTGTGCTCAGGCTTCAGTTTTGCTTGTCAAGTGTCTGAAGAGCTTTTATTTTGCTCCAGTGAAGAACTATAACAATCAGCTGAGCCACAAGTTAAACTTACACATTCCTTAGACAGCTGAGTGGTTTCGAAAGGATACCTGTCTATGCAGGCTGCTCCCTACAAAGAGCCAAAAATTAGGCTGGGCTAAAGAAGTAGTATCAGATCTTCGGTAGTATGCAGTGGAAAGAATATGCAACCCCAAAATTCATTGTCATAGAGCCTAGCTATTCTTTAGACCAAGAAGGAAAATGTGAAAGTAATAAAACGCCAGATGGCTAGCTTCAAAAACCAAACCAACCCACAAAAACCCTAACAACCTTTAAACAATGTTAGTATACCTCATAGCATGTTTTAAGAAAAGTATTTATTTTATGTGTATAAGTGCTTTGTGCTTTGCCTGCATGTATAAGTGCACCTTTGCATGGAATGTCCACGGAAGCCAAAGGAAGGCATCTGATTACCTGGAACTGGAGTTACAGGCAGTTGTTAGCCACCATGTGGGTGCTAGAAACTGAATCCTCGTAAGCACTGAGCCATCTCTCTGGCTCCCCCATAACTTACTAATATAGCCACTAAAGAAATTAATTGTAAAATACATTATATGAATAAGTTAACATGTTGTGTTATACAGTTAAACATCAGACAGTTAAATGCTAGTGACTGGATTTAGAATGAAAGGAGCCCCTATTGGGAGCAGTTAGAGCCCAAATCTAGGAGTTCATGAAATCATGTTATATACATGGTGCATATACACTTTATTCTCTGTGTCAGAAGGACATGGCAAAATTTAATCTAGTTCATTCAAAATGATGTAAAATCATTAAGGTACATGTTAAAAAGATTTATTTTTGAGAGACTCCGTCTCAAAAAATAAGATGGAAAAATGATTGAGGAAAACATTGATACCAACTTGTGACCTCTGCATTTGATCACCTGGAAAAGTACAGCTGCCTACGTGTGCATGTGGATGGACACACACACACGCATACACACATATACACACACATACACACATGTACACATGCATACATACACACATGCATACACACAGACACACACATAGGCACACACATACACACAGACACACATACATACAGACAGACAGACACACAGACAGACACATGTACACACACAGGTTTTTTTTGAGGTTTCATTGTATATGTGTCACTTAGGGTTGAGCAAGTTTGTGAGGTTTTTTATAATACTTCTATTGATGTTTTATGTATTTCATACATCATTTTTCAGTTCGATTTAGACACATTCCCCTTTCTGTTCCCCCCACCCCACCCCAGTACATGCACTCTGCCATATATGTCCTGTATCTTTCTCTGTGGAGGTTTATTGCTTTGGGCAGAATTTAACTGTGTTAATCCATTCATTGACCCAGTCCTTATGCTGTTGTTCCCTCCCGTGTGTATTGGTCAAAAATATGCCTATATAAATGTCATATATGTACCAGAATTATGTCTTCTGGGAATAAACTGTATGTTGACTCTGAAATATGCTTAGGAATTCACATTTTCCATTTAATTTTATATTACTCTAAATTTTTTTTAGATTTTTTAAAAATTATATTTTAAGGGATTCACAATATAAGAGCACAGTTGTTTTCAGATCACATTGATGTTACTCAGTTTGCCGTACAATTAGGTAATTGGTGCTAGCATCCACAGATGAGGGATACCATTCGTCGTTT
This sequence comes from Rhizomys pruinosus, assembly GCA_009823505.1. Classification (NCBI taxonomy): domain Eukaryota; kingdom Metazoa; phylum Chordata; class Mammalia; order Rodentia; family Spalacidae; genus Rhizomys; species Rhizomys pruinosus. The sequence goes on from VZQC01001693.1 coordinate 377,405, forward strand.
GTTTTTCTGGGACTGTGCTACTTCACTCAGCATGATATCTTCTAGCTCCAGCCATTTACCTGCAAAGCTCATCATGTCATCTTTCCTTACCGCTGCATAGAACTCCACTGTGTAGATGTACCACATTTCCTCTATCCACTCGTCAGTTGAGGGGCACTTGGGTTGGTTCCAGCTCCTTGCTATTGGGAAGAGAGCTGCAATAAATATGACATACACACAGTTTTTTAAATGATCTTCTAAACACATTTCTGTTTAATTTCACTAGAAATTGTCTGAGTCCCAAAAAGGCAACTTAACTAGTCAAGTCCCCTAATACTGTCACATTATAGTAACATTGCAGGTTTGGTAAGCGTCAATAACTACCTCTGTTTGATTCCAGGGAATCCAACGCCCTCTTCTGACCTTTGCAGTCATTGCACAACACAGGTGCACTTACACACATGCAGGCTTATACACTCATACACTTAGAATAAAAATAATATTTTAAAAATGTGTATAAGGTTTGGCATGATACTTGGATTTTAAAGAAAGGTTGCCTTTTCTGGGATGTGTAAGATAGTGCCTGGTTTATAATATTAAATAAGGCAATTTGCTTAATTCATCCAACAATTTTTAGATTAAATCTGCTTATGTGGTTTTATGCAAATAAGAATGGTCAGTTTCATTATGCCATATTCATAAGACAGAATAATTTGTAGACATTGACGCTGACATGGAATATATCCATGACTGATTCTTTTTTTTTTTTTTTTTTGTCTTTTTGAAACAGGGTCTCCCTGTAGCCCCAGCTGTACTGGAACTCACTCTGTAGACCAGGCTGGCCTTGAACTCACAAAGATCCGCCTGCCTCTGCCTCCCAAGTGCTAGGATTAAAGGCATGCACCACCATGCCAGGCTATGACTGATCCTTTTACAATATTTTATTATAAGATGTCACCATATAGAAAACTTGAAAACCTTTGTGCTGACCCCTGGTACACCCACCACATAGAGTTCGCCATGAACATTTTATGATCTTGCTTTGCTATCTTGCTTGTATTTAACTATTCATTTTTCTATTCATTATGTGTTTTATGTAGAAAAACTAATGTGTCACTGCATTTTGGCATAATTTTTTTAAGTTATTTATGCTTAATAAAGCAATCTTGGAGGGTTTGAATATAATTAATTGAACCATTGTCTTTGGTAATTTTTACTTCCAGTTTCATTCTTTGTAATACTATATGAATATTTTGGAATGAATATTGCTGTTACAATAAAAACTACATTTAAAACTGAATTAGTGATTTTTCCTTTAGTTAGAAAAGGAATTTTTTAACTAAGTAGATACAGGTTGACTTGAATGAATCGAATTAATCTTTTTCTTTTTTCCACAGACAATGACGAATAACGCTTAGGACTCTCTCCAGTGTTCAGCTGTATGAAAACGTTTGAACCCAACTCATAATAACAATCTTCATGGGAAATTCAGAGCTTATTTATAAGAACTACCAGATTTAAGAAGGGCATGTTTATTGCATTAAAAGATTGAGAAATGTGATTTTCAAATAAGATTCTGGCATTTCACCTACTTAATTTTGTTTGTTGAGTTCTGTAGTTAACTTCTGTAGCATGTACATTTCTTTAAATCATCCCATCAAAGCATCGACTCAGAACTGAAATTCATAGTGTTGAAATTTTGCAATATAATAAGGAACTTCTCTGAGAAGAGTCTGTCTATGGAAGAAGTTGCCTGTCATGAAAGGCCCGCCTTCCTTTGGTTTTCATTTACATTTCAGCATGACTTTTTTTTTCTGTCCAGGATTTTTCATCCTGGCCAGCAGTTCTGCGTTAAGTATTCCTTGTCAAGGGCTCTATGTAAATCTTTACATTTGGAAGAATTTTTAGACTTGCATGTATTTATATTCTCAAGTCATTTTTCAACCAGTGTATCTCCTGAACTAGCTCAGTGGAAACAGGGTGTAGAAACAATCTTAAATCATTGAAATGTGTGATTATGAAGGAATAGCAAAGTTCTACTTCCTGATATTGAAAAAGTTGCTTAATTTCTTCTATTTATCTTTGTAGACCAGAAATATTATATCTAAAAATTAGGCTGTAAATTCAAACATTACATAAAGCATAATGTTGCCCTTTGGTTTTTAACATCCTCTCCTGCATGTGCCTCTGCAGTAACCTGAGTTTTATTTTTTTTTTTTTTTTGAAACTGCAACAATTTGGTAACTGTGGAGAAAGGTTTGCCTCTTTTACCAATTTCCGGAATGAGGATTTAACTGGGTTATTAAGATGATGGTCACTTAGCTTCAGTTGGAGCATGCTGAGGATTACCTGGTTTCATTAGAGATGTCTGGTGGTCCAAATGTTTTCAGTAATTAAAGCAGAAATTTGAGCCTCCGAGTAAAATAAGCCTGCTTGACATAATCCATCATTTGAAAATGAAATCTTATTTGCAGTACTATCACTTCTATGCTGAATTTCTTATGTATATTATTTCTAATATGCAGAACTAAATAGTTGATTTTTATATGTTTATTTTATACTATTAAATTTTTATTATGTACCTGAAGTAGACAAGCAGCCGTCTCCTATTTATTAGTGCTGTTCTCAGTACCTGTGTCATCCTGTGGTGAGCGGCAATGTTAACAAGTGTGTGCCAAGGAAGAGACCACATCTAGGAACATGAAGCCAGAGAGAGTAGAATTCTAAACAGCCCTCTCTTTAAAATCACCTTAACCTGTAGATCCCTCAGTGACCCAGGGACCTCCTAATAGTCCCCATCTCCCAAAGGTCACATCAGGGACCTCCTAATAGTACCCATCTCCCAAAGGTCACACCAGCTGACCTAGATCCTGGGAACCAGACTTGCAGCACGCAAGCCTTTGAGACGCTCAAACCATATTCAACCCATAGCACATACTCACCAAAAGCATATCTTTTAAAAAAAAATATGAATCTGACTACTCTTCTGTCCATGATGAAATGAAAGAAAGCAGATTTGCCTTTAACTTCTAACAACTGAAACACCAGACAAAGTATTAAACCAGTGGTTTACTAACAGTGGGCAACAGGGAACAAAGACCAGGGCTCCAGAAGGAAAGGAACAAGTAAGATAACTGCCATGCTCCTCAGCTTCCTGGGGAGACAAACCAGAAACTAGAGAGGTGAAAGCAGTGCACATTTGTAGTGTGTGGTAAGGGATGTTTACCAAAGTAGACAATAATTTAAACTTAAATACGTGTCAAGAAGCCTTGAGGGGGTGGAGAGATTGCTCGGGGGTTAAGAGCATTGGCTCTTGCAGAGGACCCAGATTCAGTTTCCACCATTCACATGGCAGGTAAAAACCACCTTTAACTCCACTTCCGAGGGATCCAATACCCTCTCTGGCCTTCACTGGCATTGTATAGACAAGTGCATTTATATACATGCAGGTAAAACACTCACGCGCATAAAAGTAAATGTTGAATGATTCTGAGCATACAAAGTATGTTTCCTGACAAATGGAATTAAATCCATTTCTAAGGTTTTGAGGAATTCCAAAAGTACATGAAATCAGACATTTTTATGGTGGTGGTTGTTATTTTTGAGACAGGGTCTCCCTTAGTTCCAGCTGGCCTGGAGCTCACTCAGGTTGGCCTTGAACTCACAGAGATCCACCTGCCTCTGCTGGGATTAAAGGTGTGCGCCATCACGCCTGGCTGAAATCAGACATATTTTTAAGTGATTCATGGACCAAATGTTAAATCACAGCCAAAACTGAAATATTTTAAGATTAAAGAAATTAAAATTAGCGGAGCAGAACCCGCACTGGCCTGGGGGCCAGAGGCCCTTACCACGGATTGGGAAAACCAAGCTAGGGTGAGGGAAGAGTCGGAATCCGGGAAAGAGTGGACGCGAGGTGAGGCATAAAGCCCAAGTGGGTTAGGAGAGCGCGTCATTGGGAGGAGAGGTAGAAAGAAATTAAAATTAACGTATTTGAATTTGTGGAATGTATTGAACTCACAGGTCAAAGTGAAATTTATTACATTGAACACATACTTTGAAAGAAGCAATTCAATAATTTAAGCTTCTACCTTGAAACAGAAGAGAAACACACTTAAATTGAAAGTAGACAGGAAATTCTGTTTTTCAGTCACAGAAATCACCCTGTGTCTGAGAAAAAAGTGTTTAATGAATAATAAGGAAATATTATGAACAGATTATACCAAACTATTTGGAAATGTCTTTTTCTTGAACAAACCTACCTGTGTTAGACTGCTGTAACAAACGTGACACAACGTGACTTAAGCCCACAGGAATCCATTCTTCATCCTTGTAGCAGCTGCGAGGTCAAGGTCAAGGTTCTGCTGGTATAGTTTCTTGTGAGGACTCTCCCACAGAGCAGTAGAGGCAAATTCTGCTGCCTCTTATCAGGACACAGGCACCAACCCTGCAGGATCACGGCCCCTTTCTAAGACCACGCTTAATGTCTGCTACTTACCAGCTCCAGCCCAACAAGCAGCACTTGGTGATTACGGCTTTGACAGGACTGTTGGTGGGTGTGGTCACATGGATTTAATACATAACATTATCCAAGGTCACCTCAGAGGTCTTGTTTCTAATTGTGAAACTAAATTTTAGTTTAAAGCCTTCACAAAGGAATCATTGGGTCCAGATGGATTCGATGATGAATTCTGTCAAGCACTCCTGGAAGAAATAGTACTGATTCCACACAAGCTGTTCTGATGTACAGGACTGCTTGGAACATTTTCCGTCTTCAAAAAGTGCAGCCCTACCTGTTCTCCCCCACCCCAACTTTTTCTTTTAAAAAGTAGGGCAGAGGTGATTACAAGAAGAGGACAAAAGAAGCATAGCTCATGGACACTGATGAAGAAAAATTAGAATCATCAGCAAGTCAAACTCAATGATAGATTGAAAGATTGATGGCTTGTAACCAAGTGGAATGCATGCCAGCAACGCAAGATGGGATTAACATTTGGATCCATGTAAGTCATATCAACAGACTACAAAAAATTACATGACCATCTTGACACAGCGAGAAAAATACTTTGAGAAAACTCAGTATCCATCCCATGAAAGTTGTGCAGACCAGGAATAGAAGGGAAATCTTCAGTTTGATAAAGACGGGCTCAACAAACAAATCCACAGCTGGCATGTTTGACGCAGAAATCAAAGTCCTACCTAAATGAAAAAAGAGTCAGGACTTTTGCTCCCCTCCCAGTCACTTCCTGTGCTGCTGGAGACCTGACACAGTCATGCAACAATTATGTTGCCAGCTCGGGCAGATTATAAAGAAGACAACATGTTCATAAGAGACCTGGTAGGCAAGACATGTAAAAAAAAATCTGCACAACTGATGTGTAAACAGCTGAACATGTTCGGCTGAGGAAGTCACTCGGTTGGCAATGTGCTTGTCTGGCACGCACAAAGCCCTGGGTTTAATCCCCAGCACTGGGTAAAAATGGAACCTGCTACTACATAGCAAGTTTGAGGCCAGCCTGAATTGCATGAGACCCTTCCTCAAAAAATAAAAAATAAGCAGCCCTTCAGAGGCTGAGACAGGTCGGTCTTTGAATTTTGGGTCCAGCCTGATCTACATAGGGAGTTTCAGTCAAGCTGGCAGTGTGACCATCTTGACACAGGAAAAAATAATTTGAGAAAACTCAGTATCCATGACATATCCCTCATAGGCTCAATTACTTGAGCACTTGGTGGTGCTGTAAGGGGAAGGTAGTGGAACCCTTATGAGGTATGCCCTGGGTGAATGAAGCACAGTGGCCAGCCTTGAGATTCCATAGCCTGGTCCCAATTCCCATTGGTCTCTGCTTCCTGTTTGCCATGGAAGATGGTATAGCTCTCAGCTTTCAGCTTCTGCTGCCTTGCTAGCCACACCTCCCCACATGATGGACTCATCCCTCAAACCAGAAGCCCAAATACACTTCTTTACATAAGTTGCCGTGGTGGTAGTGTTTTATCACAGCAACAGAAAGGAACACAGGGCTACATAGTGAAACCTGTCTTAAAAAAAAAAAGTATCAAAAAATATTAAGTACTTAGGGGGATAAATTTGGCAGAATATGTGTAAGAGCTGTACACTGTCAGTTATAAAACACTGCTGAGAGAACCAAAAGATTAATGTGGAGATTGATTATATATAAAAAAACATATATATATATATATATATATATATATGTATATATATGCGTGTGTTTGTGAGTGTATGTGTGTGTACACAAATAAATTATGTATCATTTTTTCTTAACAAATTNGATTCCCCTGGAACTGGAGTTCTCCTGGAACTGGAGTAACAGACGGTTCTCAGCCGCCTTGTGGTTGCTGGGGATCAAACCCTGGTCCTCTGCAAGAGCAGCCGGTGCTCTTAACTGCTAGGCCATCTCTCCAGCCTGGTTTCTGTTTTTTAAAGCTCATAGGGCTGGGGAGATGGCTTAGCAGGTAGAAGTGCTAGCTGTGCAAGTCTGATCTCCCAGGATCCATACTCATAATCCACATTAAAAAACAATGTAAGAAGCCAGATGCAGGCTCCCATCTGTAATCCTAGCACTCCCAAGGTGGGATCTCTCCAGCCCTGAGACTAAGACACTCTTGTCTTAGTCACCTGGAGCTTGAGGGCTGGCTAGCCTGGAGTGTGGAGTGTGTCCACAGAGGTGAGAGACCTTGCCTTAACAAAGTTAAGAACAGACTCAAAAAAACAAAACAACAACAAACAACAGACTCCTGAAAGTTGTCTCTGTCTGACTTCCACATGTGTGCCTGTGGTCTCTGTCTCTCTCTCTCTGTCTCTACACACACACACACACACACACACACACACACACACACACACTTTTATTTTTTTTTAATTTTTTAAAATTAATTTTATTTATTTCTGTATGTGTATGAATGTACTGTCTGCATGCAAGTTTGTGCACCCGTGTCGTGCAATGCCGCGGAGGTCAGAAGAGGGTGTCGGATTCCCCTGGAACTGGAGTTCTCCTGGAATTGGAGTTTCAGACGGCTCTCGACCACCATGTGGGTGCTGGGGATCGAACCCGGGTCCTCCGCAAGAGCGTCGGCACTCCTAACCGCTAGGCCATCTCTCTAGCCCCTTTTCTGATACATTTTTACCTATGATAAAATTTAATTTAAAATCTCTTAGTTGTTTTCTCATTGCTGTTATGGAACACCCTGACAAAGGTAAGTTGTAAGAGCAAGTTTACTTTGGCGTACAGTTCCAGAGAGATGCAGTCCATCATGGTGGGGAGGACCTGGCAGCAGGCAGGGAAGGCCCGGTGGCAGGAGCCGGAGGCCGCTGGTCACATCGCATCCACGCTCAGGAAGCAGAAGATGGACAAGAAGATGAACAAGAAGCCATAAAAACTCAAGGCCTTCCCCAGTGACTACTTCCCCCAGTGAGGCTCCACCTCCTAAAGTTTCCACAACCAAACAGTGCCATGATCTGGGGACCATGTATTCAAACATGTGAGCTATGGGGGCCATTTCACACTCAACCCAATGACAATAAATTCGCCTGGGTAAGAAATTAACAATAGTGGTGCACTCTAATAAAAGCTATGGCAATACTGTAATCAACCTTATTGTAATGACATGAAACACCTGTGTGATGAAATGAGTGAACACTGTGACACAGCATTAGGCTTCTACCGACACAATGTGTTAGAAGGCAGACCGTTCGCTTCTGGTGATCCTGGATCATCCAGCCACGATGGTTAATGGTTGGGTGTTAGGAGTAGATAAAGCTTGCAGAGCTTTGACAGATTTTTTTTTTTTTTGCCAAAACCTCTTGAAAGAACACCGTATAAGGAAGCTGCTGTCTCTTTTAATTCGTAAAGTGTTCTTCTGAGTCTATATGCTTCTGTGTTCATATGGGTACTTTTAATGCTGCATTCCACCCAAAGATCATATTTCATAATTTTGCCCTTTAATGTCTGGGCAATTCAAAACACTTGGGAAAATTTCAGTAATGTTCACATTGCAGATTCTGCTTCAAATTCATCTTCATTTTCTTCTTCCTCTGTGGGTGATGCACAGTTCTTCCAGTTCCTCATTAGTTAATGCTTGATGGCCTTCAATATGTTCTCCCACTTCATCAAGCATGTGAGAAAATTCTTCTACCAACTTATCTTCCCATGGGAATGAGTTTTCTAACTTTCATTGATCTCCAGGAAACCTTTAAAACTCATTCGTCCCCTAAGTCTTTCCAGCAGACATTCACAGTTTCTGATCTTAATTCTTTTGCTGTTGCTTCAAAGAATGTTACTGCATCAGCAATAGTCGATCATTTCCAGTGCTGCATTATATCTACAGTGAGCACCAGTTGCTGCGCTATTACGATAAAATGCCAGGTGGGTGTATGTGGTCTTTATAAACCAGAACAACGCACTGATCAAGGTCCGAAGCAGTAAGATGGTATTTGGAAGTAAAAGTAAACCTCCACTTGCCACCCTCAGCCCCTGGAGTACACAGACAGGACCCAGTCTAGCCAAGCTGAGCCCAGCCAAGAGCGCACCAGGGAAAAGCAATTGTACTGCTCAAATCTGTGCTGTGCACCAGAAACGCCAAAGGATTGTTGCTCCACGAAAATGCCCTGGCCAAAACAACTCAAGGACGAAAAGATTTACATGGCTTACAACATGGAAAGGAAGGCATGGTGGCCGGAGCATGAGGCCAGCTTGTCACATTACATCAGCAGTCAGGAAGAAGAGACGGAGGAGGGAGAGCCAGAGGGAGAGAGGGGGGAGGGGGGAGAGGAAGGAGAGGAAAGAAGAGGCAGGAGAGGGAAGGGAACGGGAAGAGGGAGAACAAAAAGTGGGGCCAGGCAATGGAATATCAACCTCTATACCCAACGACATGCTTCCTCCAGCAGGGCTCCACCTCCTACATGTTCTGTAACATCCAGACAGCACCACCATCTGGGGATCAAGTATCCAAACACATGATCCTCTAAGAGACAGTTCACATTCAAACCACAACAGTGATGGTTAATGTAGTGACTCATAACCGGTCAAATGTATAAGAATAAGTGTTGAATGTTCAGCCTTTAAAAGGACATCTGTATCACTCCTTCCAAGGTCAGAATATTACAGAAGAGGGACCGAAAATAAGACAGGAGCTTGAGGAAGGAGTGGAGTATTGGAGAATGCTGACTTCTGGCATGACGTGGCCTTTGCATTGTTGAACTCATAGCAGCTGGGATATCGCCTGCACAGACTGGGCCCATCAATACCATCATGGAGGGCAGAGGAACTGAGGAATGAGAGATTGTCTTTTCCAGTGGTATACCCCCTGGTAAGTTTCCCATGCTCCTGTGATAACCCCTTATCTATACTCCTGTGAGCAAACTAATTAGACTGACGGTATCACAAAAATAAAAAAGGTGAAAGCAGAGGCAGGGAATAGTTGGGAAGTGAAGGGATCAGCAGAAGGGGGAGGGTTCAGGAGAAGACAAGGGGAGTGAGTGTGAGCAAAACATAGGTGTGGAAAAGCAATAAAACCCATTATATATAATCACTGTATGCTAACAGAATATATTTTTTAAAATACGCCAACATTTCCGTAACAAACTGACTCCTTACAACTTTTAGGTGAAACATTATGGAACCATCTCAAAAACAAGATGGCTGTCCCCTGTGCTTTCTAATTATGTTGCTGGAACACAGATGCATTTTATCTCATTTGATAGATTAGGCATGGCTTTATTATATGCCTGTGGAATTGCCACAGAGTAAAAGAGTTCATCTGTTCTCCCATAAGGGGTGGCCTCGTGCTTCTGTATCCTTTTGCATGTCTTTATTCTTGTCAGAAGTTACAGCTTCTCCAGTTATTTTGGTATTGTTGCTTGGGGAGTGATGATTAATACTGTCAATCTGACAAGACAAAGGTGTGAACAACCACACCCATCTTAAAGACCCAGCACCCACATGGCGGGATAGAGGACATTTCGAGTTGTTTTAATTGGCATACAGTTGCACATCTACTGGGGCTCTGCGGTGAGAACTTCCAACATAATCTTATGGCTGTTTTCAAATATACATGCTGTTACTAGTTAAAGTCATCTCATTGGGCTATAGAACACTAGAACTGATTTAATGATTTTCTGCTGCTTAACTAGTCTCTCCCCACCTCCCCCCTTCTTCTGCTTCCCAAACTCTGGCTTTGTCTCTAATAATTTTCATATTTTTCAGCCCAAACCTTTGAGTCTCTGCAACTATCTCTTGTTTGAAGGAAAAGATTAAGAGAATTTCTCTCTCATTTTCGGCATTCCTTGCATATGTTTTTGTATGTACTCTGATGTTTCCTGGCACAAAATGTTGCCACCCATACGAACAGACTTTCTGTTCATGTCTTTCCACTCACAAACTTTATGCCATTCTCTCTTTTTTTCATTCTTTTGATCTTATATTACTCTAAAATATGCATATATACCCTCCACCCATATACCAAAAATTCCAAAGTCTGAAAATAAATGGTAGGTTAATTCTAGAACCTGTTAAGGGATTCACAATATAAGAGCACAGTTGTTTTCAGATCATGAAGAATATTAACATTAACATTGCTCAGTTTGCCTTACCATGAGGTACTTGGTGCTAGCATCCATAGATGAGAGATACCATTCTTCAGTTGTTTTGGGGACTGTGTTACTTCACTTAACATGATATCTTCTAGTTCCATCCATTTGGCTGCAAAGTTCATGATGTCATCTTTCCTTATCACTGCATAGCACTCCATTGTGTAGATGTACCACATATTTCTATCCACTCATCTCTTGAGGAGCACTTTGGGTTGATTCCAGCTTTTCGCTATTGTGCATGTATCTCTGCAGTAGTATGAGTCTTGTGGGTATATACCCAGGAGTGGTATGACTGGGTCAAGTGGTAGGCTCATTTTGAGTCTTCCAAGGGTTCTCCACACTGCTTCCATAGTGGCTGTATGAGTTTACATTCCCACCAGCAGTGGATGAGTGTTCCCCTTTCCCCACAACCTTTCCAGCATTTGGTATTATTTGTTTTCTTGATCCTGGCCAGTCTTATCAGAGTGAGATAATATCTTAGAGTGGTTTTAATTTGCATTTCCTTAATTATTAGCAACGTTGAACACTTTTAAAGATGTTTCGCAGCCATCTCTAATTCCTCACTTGTGAAGTCTCTGCTCAGATCTTTACTCCATCTTTTGAGTAAGTCATTTGTTTTCTTACTTCTTTGTTTTTTGAGTGGTATATATATTCTCAAAATTAATGCTCTGTCAGATGTATCAGCAGTGAAGGTTTCCTCCCACTCTGTGGGATTTCTCTTCACTTCCCTGATTGTTTCTTTCCTTGTACAGAAGCTTTTGAGTTTAATGAAGTCCAACTTGTCAATTGTCAACCTTATTTCCTGTGCAGCTGCTGTCTGATTTAGAAAGTCTTCTCCTACACCTATGTCTTGTAGGTTGCTGCCAACGTTTTCTTCTGTAACCTTCAGAGTTTCAGGTTTCACATTGAGGTCTTTGATCCATTTGGATTTGATTTTTGTTTAGGACCAGACGTAGGGGTTTAATTTTATTCTTCTACAAGTGGTGATCCAGTTTTGCCAACACCATTTGCTGAAGATATTGTCTTTCCTCCATTAAATCTTCTTGGCCCCTTTGTCAAATATGTGGTGGCTGAAATCATATGTGCTCAAGTTTGGATCTTCAATTTTGTTCCATTGGTCTACAGGTCTATTTTTGTGCCAGTACCAGGCTGTTTTTATGATTATAGCCGTGTAGTATAGTTTGAAGTCTGGTATAGAAATACCCCTGTACTCTCTTCACTCAGGGTTGCTTTGGCTATTCGGGGTCTTTTTTTATATGAATTTAAGGATTTTTTCCAAGTCTATGAAGAAATTTATGGGGATTTTAATTGGGACTGCATTGAATCTGTATATAAGTTTGGATAGAATGGACATTTTTAATATATTAATTTTTCCAATCCATTAGATCTTTCCATTTTCTAAAGTCTTCTTCAATCTCCTTCAGGTGTTTAAAATTTTACTGTAGAGATCTTTGGTGTCTTTGGTTAGGTTTATTCCTATGTATTTTATTGTTTTTGAGGCTATTGTGGGTGGGAAGTTCTCCTTATATTCCTTCTTCAGTTGCTCATTGTTGGTGTAAAGAAAGGCTAGCCAGGTGTGGTGGTGCACGCCTTTAATTCTAGCACATGGGAGGCAGAGGCAGGCAGCTCTTTGTGATTTCAAGGCCAGCCTGGTCTACAGAGTGAGTTGCAGGACAGCTGGGGCTACAGGGAGACACTGTCTCAGAAAAGACAAAAAAGAAAAAAAGGCTTGAAAACATACAACTTATGGCTGTGCAGGATGGACTGGGAAATGCCAGCAGAGAGGCTGACCCATCTGAACATTAAAGAAAGAGGAACCTCACACTGCCTGAGTCATAGACACCGAGCATCTCTCTGAATATTATTGGGGTTAACTGTTTATAATGGGCCCTAACGAAGTTTACCTTCCAGATACTGAGAAACCTTCCTACCTCTCCCCTTTATAGGAAAAAGAAAAACATGATGGTAATGAAATCATTCCCTAACTGTAAATTAGAGTCAATTTTTATAGTGATAATTTCCTATAAATCAGGTATAACTACCCTTTTTTAATTGACTGATAGGCATAGGAACTGTGAAAGGTTAATTCTCTATCTAGAGCCAAATTCAATAGTAAAGTGTTTATAAGCTGTGTAACTAAGCAAAGTATATTACTACAGGAAAGCTCTGACATCAGCAATGAATTATTCTACCTAGGAGATGTTGGATAGGAGATTCAACCCCCCCAAATTATAAAGTCCTCTTGCCTATAAGTGGGATATATGCAAGGAGAAAGGCTGTAAGTCCCTGTTGTCGAAGACCTGGTGTGAGCATGAAAAAATGTTATGAGACGTCACTTGCTAGAGTACAACTGGTCTCTGAAATGCCAGAGAGCGTTACCAAAGGCCACTAAAGCAATACAGCAAAATATTGGTCTCCCTGAGACAAGCAAGACTCCTCCATCAATATCAGCTACACCTCAACAGCCTGGAGATACTGTGCAACAGTGGCAGCCAAGTGTCT
>VZQC01001693.1:392644-443722 GCA_009823505.1 Rhizomys pruinosus
TTTGTTTTCTTTTTTCTTTGTTTTTTGAGTAGTTTATATATTCTGGAAATCAATGCTTTGTCAGATGTATCTGCAGTGAAGGTTTCCTCCCACTCTGTGGGATTTCTCTTCACTTCCTTGATTGTTTCTTTTGATGTACAGAAGCTTTTGAGTTTAATGAGTTCCCATTTGTCAATTGTCGACCTTAATTCTTGTGCAGCTGCTGTCTGATTTAGGAAGTCTCTTCCTATGCCTATGTCTTGTAGTCTGCTGCCAACTTTTTCTTCTATTGCCTCCAGAGTTTGGGGTTTCATGTTGAGGTCTTTGATCCATCTGGAGTTGACTTTTGTACATGGCGAGACGTAGGGGTTTAATTTCATTCTTCTACAAGTGGTGATCCAGTTTTGCCAACACCACTTAATGAAGATGCTGTCTTTCTTCCATTGTGTCTTCTTGGCCCCCTTGTCAAATATGAGGTGGCTGAAATTTTATGTGCTCAAGTTTGGATATTCAGTTTTGTTCCATTGATCAACAGATCTGTTTTTGTGCCAGTACCAGGCTGTTTTTATGACTATAGCCCTGTATTATAGTTTGAAGTCTGGCATAGAGATCCCCCCTGTATTGCTCTTTTCACTCAGGGTTGCTTTGCCTATTTGGGGTCTTTTGTTTTTCCAAATACCCAAGAAACTCTTGGGTATTTTAGTTGGGATTGCATTAAATCTATACAAGAGTTTGGGTAGAATGGATATTTTTACTATATTAATTTTCCCAATCCATGAGCATGGGAGGGTTTTCCATCTTCTGATGTCTTCTTCAATTTCTTTCTTCAGGGGTTTAATTTTTTTTTTTTAAGAGATCTTTGGTGTCTTTGATTAGGTTTGTTCCTAGGTATTTTGTTTTTTAATTTTATTTTTTTATGTGTATGAATGCACTCTCTGCATGTAGGTTTGTGCACCCATGTCGTGCAATGCCAGGGAGGTCAGAAGAGGGCATCAGATTCCCCTGGAACTGGAGTTGAAGATGGTTCTCAGCCACCATGTGGGTTCCGGGGATCAAACCCAGGTCCTCTGCAAAAGCAGTTGGAGCTCTTAACCACTAGGCCATCTCTCCAGCCCCGTATTTTATTGTTTTTGAGGCTGTTATGAGTGGGAAGTTCTCCTTGTATTCCTTCTTCAGTTGCTTGCTGTTGGTGTAAGAAAGGCTACTGATTTTTCTAGGTTAATTTTGTATCCTACCACTTTAATGAAGCTCTTAATCATTTCTAGGACTTTTCTGGTGGAGTTTTTAGCATCCCTTAAGTAAACAATCATATCATCAGCAAAAAGGGATGGTTTGACTTCCTCTTTTTCAATTAGAACTCCTTTAATGTCCGTTTCTTGCCTTATTGCCCTAGCAAGTGTTTCAAGCACTATATTGAAAAGGAGTGGTGACAGGGGGCAGCCTTGCCGAGTTCCTACCTTTAAAGGGAATGCTTCTTTTGTTTCCCCATTTAGGATGATATTGGCTGTGGGTTTCCTGTATATCGCTTTGATTACATTGAGGAATGATCCCTCCAATCCAATACCCTCTAGGACTTTAAGCATGAAGGGATGCTGGATTTTGTCAAAGACTTTTTCTGTGTCAATAGAGATGATGGTGTGCTTTTTGTCTTTCAGTCCATTTATATGTTTGATGATATTTATCGATTTTCATATGTTGAACCATCCCTGCATTTCTGGTATGAATCCAACTTGGTCATGATGGATGATCTTCTTGATGTAGGTCAGAATTTTTGCATCTGTGTTCATTAATGTGATGGGTCTATAGTTCTCCTTTTTGGTTGTATCTTTACCTGGTTTTGGTATTAGAGTGATGCTGGTTTTTTTTTTTTTTTTTTTTTTTTTTTTTTTTTTGGTCTTTTCAAGACAGGGTCTCCCTGTAGCCCCAGCTGTCCTGGAACTCACTCTGTAGACCACGCTGGCTTCGAACTCACAAAGATCCACCTGCCTCTGCCTCCCAAGTGCTAGGATTAAAGCGTGTGCCACCACGCCCGGCTGATGCTAGGTTCTTTTAGTTGGGAAGTTTCTTATTACATTTTCAATTTCCTCCAATATTATGGGTTGGTTTAATCTGTCAATCTCTTCTTAGTTTAACTTTGTTGATTTCCGGATTTTAAATATTCATCTATTTCTCTTAGGTTTTCAAATTTAGTAGAGTATAGGTTTCTGAAGTATTTCCATATTATTGTCTAGATCTTTTCATTGTCTATTGTGATGTTTCCCCTTTCATCATGAATTCTATTGATTTGGAGTTGCTCTTTCTTTCTTTTGGTTAACTGGGCTAGGGGTCTGTCTATCTTGTTTATCCCGTCAAAGAACCAACTTTTGGATTCATTGATACTTTTATTGTTTTCTTTGTTTCTGTTTCACTGATTTCTGCTCTGATTTTTGTTATTTCTTCCTGTCTTTTGGGTTTAAGGTTTATGTGTTGTTGTCTCTCAAGTATTTTTAGCTGCAGTGTTAGATCATATATTTGTTCCCTTTCTGGGTTTTTGTTGTTGTTGTTGTTTCATTTTGTTTTGTTTCTTTGAATGTAGGCAGCCTGGGCTATAAACGTACCTCTTAGGAATGCTTTTAAAGTATCCCATAGGTTTTATTGTGTTATGTTGTCATTTTTATTTCATTCCATGAATGCTTTTATTTCTTCATTTCTTCCTTGACCCATTCATTATTCAGAAGTGTGTTGTTTAGTCTCCATGTGTTCTTGTAGATAGTAGGGCTTATCCTGGTATTGATATTGAGCTTTATTGAACTGTAGTGTGAATGCATGAAATTATTTCAATCCTTTTTTATTTGTTGAGGTTTATTTCTGTGTCCCAGTATGTGTTCAATTTTGGAGAATGTACTGTTGGGTGCTGAGTAGAAAGTATATTCTCTGGTATTTTGGGTGGAATATTCAGTAGATGTCTGTGGGGTCCATTTGGACTATTGTATTGTTTAGCTCAGATGTCTCTCTGTTTATTCTTTGTCCAGTTGACCTATCTAAAGGACTCAGTGGGGTATTGAAGTCCCCCACTATTAGTGTGCTGAGATTAATCTGTGCCTTAAGGTCTTACAGGATTGTGTTTATAAAGTTCAGTAGGCCCAGGTGGGTTTGTGCCATGCAGGCCATTGGCAACCCACCTCTGCAGCTGCTGCCCAATGTTAGAACCATAGAGAGGAACCACATGCATAGATAGGTCAGACAGGTGAGTACACACTCTGTGCCCGGCTGCCCTGGTGGGGACTGATAGGATTCACCACCACCCCTCCTCAAGCTACTGATACTGTGGTAGAAAGTATAAACTGCTGGTGCTATGGTTTACTGCTGTTGGGAGGATCCAGCAGTGTCAGTGATTCGAGGCTGCATAGCCAAAACTATGGAAGAAACCAACAGGAAGCAAACTGAGTGACCAACCAGTCCTCCATATTAACATTTGAGATTAGCAACAGAAGGCAAACAAATAAACAATGGGGGAAAAACAACAACCAAAAACACAATGGAAAAACAACAATATGGGAAAAGCTCAAAATAAATCCCCACCAAACTCAACCAATACTGTAGAAGATCCCACAACAAGATGTCCCTAGAAGGAAACCAAGACACTGACATTAGAAGAGCAATTGTACACATATTCAAAGACTATAGAGAACAAATCAGGGAACTAAAGGGATAGAACGAAAAACTCATGAAGGAGCTAAAAGGAAAGAATGATAAACTCCAGAAAGAGCTAAAAGGAGAGATTGACAAACTCAGAAAAGAACAAGAGGAAGAGAAATACAAACTCCAAAAAGAACTAGATGGGGAGAATGACAAACTCCAGAAGGAAGTAGAAACACTGAAAAGATCTCAGGCTGAAAGTAAAAAAGAAACTGACCAGTGAAGCAAGGAGCTACAAGAAGAGAATGAAAAGCTCCAAAAGGAACTGGAAATACTGAAGAAATCACAGGATGAAATAAAAAAAGGAAGTTGAACATTCATCCAATCAGCAGAAAAGTATAGGAAAAAGCCTCAGAAGCAGAATGGATGAAGCAGAAAAAAGAACATCAGACCACAGCACAGCTAGAAACCTCAAGTAAAGATTATGAAAAATTAAAAAAAAAAAAAAAAACCGCAGGAGTGGAACAACCTGGAAATATGGGACACTATGAAAAGACCAAATCTCTGCATCATAGGGATAGAGGAAGGAGAAGAATCCCAAGAGAATGATATCGATCAGATCTTCAATAGAAGAAAACTTCTGCAAACTGAAAAAAGACAGACCCTGCCGGGCGTGGTGGCACACACCTTTAATCCTAGCACTTGGGAGGCAGAGGCAGGTGGATCTTTGTGAGTTCAACGCCAGCCTGGTCTACAGAGTGAGTTCCAGGACAGCTGGGGCTACAGGGAGATCCTGTCTCAAAAAGACCAGGAAAAAAAAAAAAGACAGACCCATAGAAATACAAAGAACACCAAATAGATAAGACCAGGAAAGAAATTCCCCACAACATATCATAGTTAAACTACTAGATGCTCAAAACAAGGACAAAATACTGAAAGCCACAAGAGAAAAACAACAAGTTACATATAAAGGGAAACCCATCAGAATCACCTGACTTCTCATTGCAAACTATGAAAGCCAGAAGAACATGGACCAAAGTATTCCTAGTACTACATGACTTTATTTTTTTTTTTAATTTTTTTTTATTAATTTTTTATTTATTTCTGTATGTGTATGAATGTACTGTCTGCATGCAAGTCTGTGCACTCGTGTCGTGCAACGCCGCGGAGTTCAGAAGAGGGTCTCGGATTCCCCTGGAACTGGAGTTCTCCTGGAATTGGAGCTTCAGACGGTTCTCAGCCGCCATGTGGGTGCTGGGGATCGAACCCGGGTCCTCTGTAAGAGCGGTCGGCGCTCTTAACCGCTAGGCCATCTCTCCAGCCCCATGACTTTATTTTTTTAAGGGAGTTTTTTTTAATTTAATTTTTATTTTTTATGTGTATGAATGCACTGTCTGCATGTATGTCTGTGCACCCCTGTTATGCAATGCCTTGGAGGTCAGAAGAGGATGTCAGATTCCCCTGGGACTGGAGTTAAAGACGGTTTCAGCCACCATGTGGGTGCTGGGGATCAAATCCAGGTCCTCTGCAAGAGTAGTTGGTGCTCTTAACTGCTAGGCCATCTCTTCAGCCCCACTACATGACTTTAGATGCCAACCCAGATTACTCTACCCAGCAAAAATGTCAATCATAATTGAAGGAGAAAGAAAAATCTTTCATGACATAAACAAAATGAAAGAACACATGTCAAAAAAGCCAACACTTCAGAAAATACTCGAAACAATTCAAAGAACAGAGGAAAGGAGCAACTATCCTTAAGCAACCCAAGAGAAAAATTACCAGAGTAAATAAATACCTAGACCAAGAATGCAAATGAAAAATAATTTGAAAGGAAACAACACACATCTCTCAATAATACCCTTAAATATCAATGATCTAAACTCCCCAATCAAAAGACATAGACTGGGAGAATGGATTAGGAAACAGAATCCATCTATGTGCTGCCTCCAAGAAACCCATCTTACCCTCAAGGACAGACAGCACCTTAGAGTGAAAGGATGGAAAAAAATATTCCAAGCAAATGGTACCAAAAGCAAGCAGGAGTGGCTATTCTAATATCGGACAAAATAGACCTCAGAGTAAAATTAATCAGAAAAGACAAAGAGGGCCATTATACCCTTATCAATGGAACAATTAACCAAGAAGATTTCACAATCTTAATATTTATGCACCAAACGCTGGTGCACTGAACTTTATAAACACAGTCCTTCAGGACTTCAAGACACAGATGAATCCCAGTACGCTAAGAGTGGGGGATTTCAATACCCCACTGAGCCACCTGGATAGGTCAACTGGACAAAAAATAAACAGAGGGACATCAGAACTGAACAATACAATACACCAAATGGGCCTCACAGATATCTACAGAATATTCCATCTAAACACCGAGAATATACTTTCTACTGAGCGCCCCATGGAACATTCTCCAAAATTGATCACATACTGGAACACAAAACCTCAACAAATACAAAAGGATTGAAATTGTTCCATGCATTCTATCAGACCACAGTGCAGTAAAGCTCAATATTAACATCAGGATAAGCCCTACTAACTATAAGAACACATGGAGACTAAACAACACAATCCTGAACAATGAGTGGTCAGAGAAGAAAAAAAGAATGAAATAAAAGCATTCCTGGAACTAAACAAAAATGACAATACAACACAACAAAACCTGTGGGATACATTAAAGTCAGTCCTAAGAGGGAAATTTATAGCCCTAAGTGCTCACATTAAAAAAACAGAAAGAGAACAAATAAACAATCTAACACTGCAGCAAAAAAAAACACTTGAAATGAACCCTAAACCCAACAGACAGGAAGAAATAACAAAAATCAGAACAGAAATCAATGAAATAGAAACAAAACAATACAAAAAAAAATCAATGAATCCAAAAGCTGGTTCTTTGAAAATGTAAACAAAATAGACAGACCTCTAGCCCAGTTAACCAAAAGAAAGAAAGAGCAACTCCAAATCAATAGCATTTGTGATGAAAGGGGAAACATCACAACAGATAAAGAAAAGATCTAGACAATCATATGAGAATACTTCAAAAATCTATACTAAATTTGAAAACCTAAGAGAAATGGATGAATATCTGAAGTCCTAGGATTCGCCAAAGCTTAACCAAGAAGAGATTGACAGTTTAAACAGACCCATAATGCTTGAGGACGT
This sequence comes from Rhizomys pruinosus, assembly GCA_009823505.1. NCBI lineage: Eukaryota > Metazoa > Chordata > Mammalia > Rodentia > Spalacidae > Rhizomys > Rhizomys pruinosus. The sequence continues at coordinate 399,416 of VZQC01001693.1, forward strand.
TGAAGATGTAATAAAAAGCTTACCAACTAAAAAAAGCCCAAGCCCAGATGGATTCAGAGCAGAATTCTATAAAACATTTAAAGAGGTCTTACAACCATTACTATTCAAATTTTCAGAAGGATACAGACAGAAGGAAATATCCCAAATTCCATCTATGAAGCCAGAATCACTCTAATACCAAAACCAGGCAAAGACACAAACAAGAAAGAAAACTATAGACCCATATCAGTAATGAAAACAGATGCAAAAATTTTGAACAAAATACTTGCAAATTGCATACAAACCCACATCAAAAAGAACATCCATCATGACCAGGTTGGATTCATACCAGAGATGCAGGGATGGTTCAACATATATAAATCAATAAATATCTTAAAACACATAAATGGACTTACAGACAAAACCCACACAATCATCTCAATTGCTGCAGAAAAAGCTTTTGACAAAATCCAGCATCGCTTCATGCTTAAAGTCTTAGAGGGAATTGGACTGGAGGGATCATTCCTCAGTGTAATCAAAGCCATATACAAGAAACCCACAGCCAACATCATCCTAAATGGAGAAAAGTTGGAAGCATTCCCCTTAAAGGCAGGAACATGGCAAGGCTGTCCACTATCACCACTCCTCTTCAATATAGTGCTTGAAATGCTTGCTAGGGCAATAAGGCAAGAAAGTGAAATTAAAAGAGTACTAATCGGAAAAGAGGAAGTAAAACTATCCCTTTTTGCAGATGATATGATAGTTTACCTAAGAGATGCTAAAACCTCCACCAGAAAACTCTTAGAGATGATCAAAAGTTTCAGTAAATTGGTGGGATACAAAATAAACCTAGAAAAATCAGTAGCCTTCCTTTACCCCAACAATAAGCAACTGGAGAAGGAATATAAGGAGACCTTCCCAATCACGATAGCCTCAAAAAATACCTAGGAATAAACCTAACCAAAGATACCAAAGACCTCTACAATAAAAATTTTAAAACCCTGAAGAAGGAGATTGAAAATGACATCAAAACATGGAAAGACCTCCCATGCTCATGGATTAGAAAAATTAATATAGTAAAAATGTCCACTCTACCCAAATTAATATACAGATTCAATGCAATCCCAATCAAAATCTCCATGAGCTTTTTCACAGACTTAGGGAAAAAAAATCCTTAAATTCATATGGAAAAACAAAAGACCCTGAATAGCTAAAGCAATCCTGAGTGAAAAGTGCAATACTGGGGGGATTACATTACCATACTTCAAGCTATATTACAGGGCTATAGTCATAAAGATAGCCTGGTACTGGCAAAAAAAAACAAAAAACAAACAAAAAAAAAAAAAACGAATCATAGACCAATGGAACAAAATTGAAGATCCAAACTTGAGCTCATATAACTTCAGCCACCTCATATTTGACAAAAGGGCCAAAAAAGCTCAGTGGAGGAAAGATAGCATCTTCAGCAAATGGTGTTGGCAAAACTGGATCACCATTTGTAGAAGAACAAAATTAAACCCCTACCTCTCATCCTGTACAAAAATAAACTCCAAGTGGATCAAAGATCTCAACCTAAAACCTGAACCCCTGAAGGTGATAGAAGAAAAAGTTGGCAGCAACCTACAAGACACAGGTATAGGAAAAGACTTTCTTTTTTCTTTCTTTCTTTTTTTGGTCTTTTTGAGACAGGGTCTCTCTGTAGTCCCAGCTGTCCTGGAACTCACTCTGTAGACCAGGATGGCCTCAAACTCACAAAGATCCACCTGCCTTGGCCTCCCAAGTGCTAGGATTAAAGGCATGCACCACCACGCCCAGCAGGAAAAGACTTTCTAAATTAAACAGCACCTGCACAGGAAATAAGTCAACAGCTGACAAGTGGGACCTCATCAAACTCAAAAGCTTTTGTACAGCTAAAGAAACAATCAAGGAAGTGAAGAGAAAACACACAGAGTGGGAGGAAACCTTCACCACTGATACATCCAACAAAGCATTACCATCCAGAATATATAAGCTACTTAAAAAACAAAGAAGTAAGCCAGGCATGGTGGCGCACACCTCTAATACTAGCACTTGGGAGGCAGAGGCAGGAGGATCTTTGTGAGTTCAAGGCCAGCCTGGTCTACAGAGTGAGTTCCAGGACAGCTGGGGCTACAGGGAGACCCTGTCTCGAAAAGACCAAAAAAAAAACAAAGAAGTAAGAAAACAAATGACCTACTCAAAAGATGGAGTAAAGAGCTGAACAGAGACTTCATCGGTGTATTAGTCACTTTTCTGTTGCTGTGATAAAACCACCATGAGCAAGGGAACTTATAAAAGGAAGAGTTTATTTGAGCTTACGATTGACGGTTCCAGGGAATCAGAGTCCATCGTGGTGGGAAGCATGGTGGCCGGGGCTGGAGCAGCAAGCCAAGGGTCACATCTCACAATCAACACAGGAAGCAGAGAGTGAGAGGCTGGAGACCGCAAGGCTTGTTAAACTCACTAAGCCTGCCCCCAATAATGTACTTCCTCCAGCACAGCCACACCTTCTAAGACCTCCAAGAACAGTGCCACCAACTGGAGACAAAATGTCTGAATACTTAAAGCCTATGGGGGGGGGGACACTCTCATTCAATCCACCATAATCAGTAAGGAAGTAAAGATGGCTGAGAAACATCATTAATAATTAAGGAAATGCAAATTAAAACCACACTAAGGTATATCTCACTCCAATAAGACTAGCCAAGATCAAGAAAACAAAAGACACCAAATGCTGGAGAGGTTGTGGGGAAAGGGGAACACTCATCTACTGCTGGTAGGAATGTAAACTGGTACAACCACTGTGGAAAGCAGTGTGGAGAACCCTTAAAATACTCAACATGATCCTACCACCTGACCCAGTCATACCACTCCTGGGTATATACCCACAAAATTCGTCCTACTACTGCAAAGATACATACACAGCTATGTTTATTGCAGCTCTCTTCACAATAGCAAAGACCTGGAACTAACCCAAATGCCCCTCAACTGATGACTGGATAACAAAAATGTGGTACATCTACACGATGGAGTTCTATGCAGCAGTAAAGAAAGATAACATTATGAGCTTTGCTGGTAAATGGATGGAACTCGAAGCAATTATACTAAGTGAAGTAACTCTGTCCCAGAAAAAAAAAAAGGCAAATGGTTTCCCTCATTTGTGGATACTAACATCAAATCCCCAGTTGGCAGGCAAACTGAGCAACTTTATTCTTATATTTTATTGTATTTGAAAGCAACCGCACTATTGCAATTTGAATCTCTAAATGGGCTCTAGAATTGTCCTACCACTTATATTCACACATTGTAATTACCAAATATGGATGGAAGATATGTAGTCATATTCTAAAAAAACAAGAATGTAAAGTGACACGTCTTTATACCTGCATGCAACTTTATTGTTAAAATGTGAACCTCTGGGCTGGAGAGATGGCCTAGTGGTTAAGAGAGCCAAGCTCTTGTAGAGGACCCTGGTTCAATCCCCAGAGCCCAAATGGCGGCTGAGAACCATCTGTAATTCCATTTCCAGGAGAACTCCAGTTCCAGGGGAATCTGATGCCCTCTTCTGACCTCCGAGGCATTGCACAACACGGGTACACAGACCTACATGCAGACAGTACATTCATACACATAGAAAATAAATAAACAAAATTTTAAAAAATGTGAACTTCCAAATGTGTTTAGGAAGCAACCTACAGTTTATTTTCAGAATTTGTAATTTTGATTTATGTGTGGAATGTATATATGCTTATTTTGGAATAATATAAAATAAAAAATATTAAAAATGAATAAAGTTCAGTGCACTGGATTTGGTGCATATGTATTTATGATTGTGAAATCTTCATGGTTAATTGTTCCTTTGATAAGGATATAATAACCCTCTTTGTCTCTTCTGATTAGTTTTACTTTGAAATCAATTTTGTCTGATTTTAGAATAGCAACTCCTGCTTGCTTTTTGGTACCATTTAATTGGACTATCTTTTTTCATCCTTTCATTTTAAGTTGGTGCATTTCCTTGAGGCTGAAATGGGTTTCTTGTAGACAGCATATAGATGGGTTCTGTTTCCTAATCCATTTTCCAGTCTATGTCTTTTGATTGGGGAGTTTAGACCATTAGTATTTAAGATTATTATTCACAGATGTGTGTTGCTTCCTTTCACCTTATTTTCTGTTTGCATTCTTGGTGTAGGTTTATATTTTCACAGTTATAATTTTATCACTTTCTCTCTCTGGCTGCTTAGGGATAGTTGTTCCTTTCCTCTGTCCTTTGAATTACCTCAAGTATTTTCTTTAAGGGTTGGTTTTGTAGACATGTATTCTTTCATCTTGTTTATGTCATGAAATATTTTTCTTTCTCCTTCAACTATAATCGACATTTTTGCTGGGTATAGCAACCTGGGTTGGCATCTATAGTTGTTTAGTACTGAGACTACTTTGATCCATGTTCTACTTGCTTTCATAGTTTGCACTGAACAGTCATCTGTAATTCTGATGGGTTTCCCTTTATATTTAACTTGTTTTTCTCTTGTGGCTTTCAGTATCTTGTCTTTGTTTTGGGTCTCTAGCATTTTAACTATGATATGGCATGGGGAATTTCTTTCCTGGTCTTGTCTACTTGGTGTTCTATGTGCTTCTCATATTTTTATGGGTATGTCTTTTTTTCAATTTGGGGAAATTTTCTTCTATAATTCTGTTGAAGATCTGGTCCATACCATTATCCTGGGATTCTTCTCTTTCTCCTATACCTGTGATGCAGAGGTTTGGTCTCTTCATGGTGTCCACATTTCCTGGTTATTCCACTCTTGCACTTTTCAAAAATTTTTATAGTCTTTGCTTGAGCTCTTCAATTCTTCCATGTTATCTTCTACTTGATATTCTATTTTCTGCTTCATCCATTCTGTTACTGAGGCTTTCTCCTGCCCTTTCCTGTTGACTGGATGAGTGTTCGATTTCCTTTTTCATTTAAGCCTGAGATTCTTTTAGTATTTCCATTTCCTTCTGGAGTTGAGCATTCTCTTCTTTTAGATCTTTGATATGTTTTTCCTTTTTCATTTCAGCCTGAGTTTTTTTCAGTGCTTCCATTTCTTTCCAGACTGGGTCATTCTCTCCTTTTAGTTCTTTGATTTGTTCTTTTTTTTTTGTTCCTTTTTTTTTTTTTTTTTTTTGTCCCTTTTTGAGAAAGGGTCTCCTGTAGCCCGCTGTCCTGGAACTCACTGGTGTAGGACCGGCTGGCCTTGGAACTCACAGAGATTCACCTGCCTACATGCCTCCAGGTGCTAGGATTAAGTCCATGTGTGCCACCACACTCAGCTGATTTGTTCCTTATATCCCTCATTTCTTTGAGTAGGTCTATGATTTGTTCCTTTAAGATCTTGTGTCTGAGTTACTCCAGGGAAGTTTCATTGTTGGAGTCTTCTATACAGCTGATAGAATTTGGTTGGGGTTTATTACTTGCTTTGTCCGTGTTGTTGAGTTTGGTTGTGCTTTGGCATGGTGGAAATTGAGCTGTTGTTTGTAATCTGATGCAAGATTCAATATTTCTTCCTTTTGTTGAAGGCTTGTTCCTCAAAGTTGCCTGTGGTGTTGTGGGTTCGCTGGATGCCCACCTCCACAGAGGGGCGGGGGGGAGAGAATTTGGCCTGCATGCAGATAACTGATGGGGCTCAGATGGTCCTGGAACCCACCTGTAGAGAAGCCTGGCCTGTCACTCCCATTCACAATGGTTTTTACAAAGAATATTTCATTTAAGTTAGTGAAGAGGAAAACAAAATTGAAACAGTGACAGGAGAAGGAAGGGGCAGTCAGAAGAAAAGTCATGAGAAAATTGAGGATAATCAAAATGGGAAACGGGGCCCAAGAGATGATCTGCAGTTAAGAGCACATACTGCCCTTGCACAGGACCTGGGTTCAGTTCCCGGCACCATGTTGGACCCTTACCAGCTGTAACTCCAGCTCCAGGGGACCAGATGCCCCCTCCTGGCCTCTACAGACACATGCATGTGGTGTACACACACAAATAGATAACAAAATTAAGTTATCCCCTTTTTTTTTGTTGACCTTTTCAAGACATGGGTCTCCCTGTAGGCCCCAAGCTGTCTCTGGAACTCACTCCTGTAGACCAGGCTGGGCCTTGAACTCAACAAAGATCCGGCCTGCTCTGCCTCCCAAGTGCTTAGGATTTAAAGGCATTGCGCCACCCATGCCTGGCTTTAGTTAACTTTAAAGAGCGAGAATGTGAAAATGAAGTGAATAGTTCTGTTCTATGCCAGACTCCTGATGTGTAGAACTATGAGATAACATGTTTTTAAGCTGCTGAATTTGTGTTGATTTGTTATGTGACATAGAAACCAAATAACTATAATTGCATATTTATTTCTCCTTATGAATCTATTAGCTTTTGTTTCATGTTTTTAAAGTTCTAATGTTAAGTATATAAACATTTATAGATCATTGTGCATCAATATCTTTTACATTACAAAAATTACTGTTTTTAGGCACAACGTATTAACTGATTGATAGGCATTAGGAACTGTTGAAAGGAATTTCTCTATCTAGAGCCAAATTCAATAGTAAGTGTTTATAAGTTGTGTATTAAGCAAAATATATTACTACAGGAAAGCTCTGACATCAGCATATGAATTATTCTGCTAGGAGGTGTTGGCTAGGGGATTCAAACCCGTCCCTCCCAAATTATAAAGGCCTTTTTGCCTATAAATGGGATATTATGCAAGGAGAAAGGCAGTGGGTCCCTGGTTGCGAAAGACCTTGGTGTGAGCATGAAAAATGTTATGAAACATCACCTGCTAGTGTACACTGGCCTCTGAAATGCTAGAGAGCGTTACCAAAGGCCACTACAGCAATACAGCAAATATTGGTCTCCCTAGACAAACAAGACTCCTCCTAAAATATCAGCTACACCTCAACAGCCTGGAGATACGTGCAACAGTGTGGCAGCACAAGTAGTCTATATTATATCCAAAACTATTTGGCTATTAGCTCTCTCCTTGGAGAATAGCTCACAGCGGATGCCACAAGCTTATGTCTCTAGTGGTTAGGAGATGTTATAGCCACAATAAGAACTTGTCACCCTTTATAGAGAAACCACAGTTTGTGGATTAGCATACCATCCAAGCATCTGTGTCTATGCTCACAGCTTAGCTTACACAATAAGTGGTACTGCTTAAATGCCTGTACATCCAATAGCTGTGCTTTGTTAGTATGACTGAAAAGGTATCACTGATAAAGCTTCAATCCGTGAAGGAAACAGCGAGACAGACCAGAGTCCAAAATGACAACTCCAAAGAAATTAGACTGTTTTCTTCTCACCCACTTGTGCCCCTTTCCCAAAGCCTAGGGAACAAACTGCGGAAGAGGAGGCGTGGTAGATTGTAAGGGCTGTGGAGAGATAGGGGTGAATCATGAGACTATAGGAATGTAGTCTGGACACCTGATTGATCAACATGCCTGTGCATACAAGCTTCTCCAACTGGACTATGGGAACCTTGGGTTGTTCAAAATTTGGACATAGATACTTGCAAAATGCCCCAATTGCTTAATTGTATGACATACTGAGTAACATCATTGTTATCTGCAAACAACTGTGTCATTGTATTGTAGAATCCCTTAAAAATAAAAAAAAAATTAAAAAAATAAAAAAAACAAAAATTACTGTTTTTTCCCTAATGTTTTCACTATAATATCTACTTTATCTAATATTAATAGACCCCATCCTATTGATTTCAGTCTACTTTTGTCTTTATATGTAAAAATGTTTCTTTTACAATTGTTTTATGGTATTGAACTTTAATTGCTTTTGTATAGCTGTGAATATGTTTATTTTACCTTTATTTTTTAAAGTTCTTGGGGGATGGAGAGATGGCTCAGCAGTTAATAGTACTGGCTTCTCTTGCAGAGGACCCAGATTTGATTCTCAGTGTCCACATGGTAGCTAACAACTATCAGAACTGTCTTTAACTCCAGTTCCAGGGTATCCAATACCCTCTTCTGATCTCCACTGGTATTGCATGACTCAGGTGTACTTACATACATGCAAACAACATACTCATACACATAAAATAAAAATAATAAATGAAATATTAAAACATAAAATAGTAGTAATAAAGGTAAATGGATGGAGCTAGAAGATATCATGCTAAATGAAGTAACGCAGTCCCAGAAAAACAAATGACGAATGGTATCCCTCATCTGTGGATGCTAGCACCAATAACCTAATTGTATGGCAAACTGAGCAACGTTAATGTGATCTGAAAACAACTGTGCTCTTATATTGTGAATCCCTTAAAAATATAAATAAATAAATAAATAAATAAATAGAAATTATGTTGGTCTAAGGATATAGCAAAAAGAGGTTTTCCTCTAGGATCTAAGCCCTCTCCAGCCATGTGTATTTGCCTATGTTTCCTCTCACTGAGTGGGCCTTAATTCCAATTAGACTGTTCTTGATTACCCCCAAGATAAAAGTGCCACTACTGCACCAATAGTGATAGTTTGTGTACCAGTCGTTGTTATAGGCTTTACAGCTGGGTGGGAACATTGAAAAAAAATAGTAGTAATAAAAAAGTTGCTTGTAATGGCTGTTGAATTCTAGTTACTAGAATTTTTCTCTAAAATTAAAAAAAAATGTTGAATCATCTTCAAATAATCTACCATCAGCCAAATTATATGTAGTATGTTTTGCTTTTCTTTTGGCTACATTTTTAAAGCCTTTTAAATTACATGTGTTTATTTCTGTGTAGGTGTGCTTGTGACATTGAACACTTGTGGAGATCAGAGGATGACTTGCAGGAGTCGATTCTCTCCTTCTACCATGTAGATCCCAGGTTTTATCCACAGAGTCATCTCATCTGCTCAGTTCTTGGTCACAGTACACCACTCAGGGAATCAGGGTAGAAACTCATTCTCAGAGCCTGAAGGCAGGCTTGATTGCTATTCTACACAGCTATTACCTCTGACCAAGAACAGACTTCATAGCCCATGCTACAAGACAGGAACCACGAAGGATGCTACTTGCTACTGGTTGCTCTCCTCGATACTTTTAAGAATGTATATTTGGGGACTGGAGAGATGGCTCAGCAGTTAAGAGCACCGACTGCTCTTGCAGAGGACCCGGGTTCGATTCCCAGCACCCACATGGTGGCTAAGAACCATCTTTAACTCCAGTTCCAGGGGAATCCGATGCCTCTTCTGACTCCACGGCATTGCATGATACGGGTGCACAGACCTACATGCAGACAGTACATTCATACACATAAAAATAAATAAAATTTTTAAAAATTCATTATATGAATGCATGAAGATAGCTGTGTATATGCACAGAGATACATGTGTGCATGTGTGAGGATAGATGTGTGTGTAGGGAGATAGATGTGTGTGTGTGCACAGAGATATATGTGTGCATGTGTAGGGATAGATGTGAGTGTGCAGGGAGACAGATGTGCGTGTGTGTGCACAGAGATATATGTATGCATGTGTGAGGATAGATGTGTGTGTGCAGGGAGAGAGATGTGCATGTGTGTGCACAGAGATACATGTGTGCATGTGTGAGGATAGATGTGTGTGTGTGTGGACATATATGTGTGTGTGTGTGGAGGTAGATGTGTGCCTGTGTGGAGATAGATGTGTGCCTGTGGAGATAGATGTGTGCACGCGTGGAGATAGATGTATGCACACCTGGAGATAGATGTGTACACACATGGAGATAGATGTGCACACCCATGGAGATAGATGTATGAACACATGGAGATAGATGTGTGCACCCATGGAGACAGATGTATGCACACGTGGAGATAGATGTATATGCACGTGGAGATAGATGTATACACACATGGAGATAGATGTATGCACACATGGAGAGAGATGTGTTCACCCGTGGAGATAGATGTGTGCACACATGGAAATAGATGTGTACACACATGGAGATAGATGTATGCACACCTGGAGAGAGATGTGTGCACCCATGGAGATAGATGTGTGCACACGTGGAGATAGATGTATACACCCATGGAGATAGATGTGCACACATGGAAATAGATGTGTACACACATGGAGAGAGATGTGTGCACCCATGGAGATAGATGTGTGCACACGTGGAGATAGATGTATGCACACATGGAGAGAGATGTGTTCACCTGTGGAGATAGATGTGTGCACACATGGAGATAGATGTGTACACACATGGAGATAGATGTATGCACACCTGGAGATAGATGTGTGCACCCATGGAGATAGATGTGTGCACACGTGGAGATAGATGTGTGCACACATGGAGATAGATGTGCACACATGGAGATAGATGTATACACACATGGAGATAGATGTATGCACACATGGAGAGAGATGTGTGCACCCATGGAGATAGATGTGTGCACCCATGGAGATAGATGTGTGCACACGTGGAGATAGATGTATACACCCATGGGGATAGATGTGCACACATGGAAATAGATGTGTACACACATGGAGATAGATGTATACACACATGGAGATAGATGTGTGCACCCATGGAGATAGATGTGTGCACATGTGGAGATAGATGTATACATCCGTGGAGATAGATGTATGCACACATGGAGATAGATGTATGCACACATGGAGATAGATGTGTACACACATGGACATAGATGTATGCACATGTGGAGATAGATGTGTACACACATGGAGATAGATGTATGCACACGTGGAGATAGCTAAGAGAACGGATACAGCTAAATCAAGACTTTCTAAAAGGAGATCTATTAATTAGAACCCCTTGGAAAGAACATCATTATCTGTCTGGACCTGTAAGAATTCACTGCTCCATGGAATGAAAAGCATTAGTGTCACATGAATGTCTCCTAAGCTGCTACTGAGGCAGGTAGACAAGATAATTTGTGAGTACCAGGAGGAGTGATTTCCACTTTGGTGGCAGTAGGTGGCCTTGGGATGGCGCTAGAGGGAGGACTCTACTGAGGTAGCTCCTCAGAAGTGGATACAGAGTTGCCGATGTAGGTGAAAGCGGCTTACCAAGGATGTAGGTGAAAGCGGCTTACCAAGGAAGTGCCCTACGACACTGGACCACAACGGGTATGAGCTGAGGCGACATGTGGGAATTTAGCTTTACAGCTGATCTTCTAGGGGACCTCTGGCAATTGGCCACATTCCCAGCAGAGGGCCAGGGCTTCCACACCCCATACCTATCAGGTATTGGCTAGTTGCCAGCCCCAGAACATAAATTCCCAGGAACCGGGGCTCTGAATGTGTAGGTAAAGCAGAGCCATTAGTTCGAGGGCAGCTGGACAAAGACTCACAAATGTTGACAGTTGGAAGCAAAACCACACAGAAACCGAGAGCACTATAAAAATGTACAAGGGCGATTTTTCACATATGTGGTGTACGTTTGTATACATGTGTGTGTGTTGGTGTGCACACATACAGAGGCCAAAGGTCGCGTCAGGCGTCGTCCTCAATCACTTTCCTCCTTACTTTTCTTTTTTTTTTTTTTTTTTTTTTAAGGTTATTCCTAGAGACAAGAGACTGTTCAGCTCATGAAAGGAAACAGCCAGACTTGAGCAGAGTCCAAGACAACAAGCTCCAGAGAGAGTGGAGTGATTTCTGACTTTCTCAGTCCTACTTTGTGCCCCTGTTTCTAACGCCAGGGAATATCTGCGGAAGAGGGGGCCGTGAAGTACGATAGTGAATGTAAGGGGCTGCGATTGGGGTGAAGTTGGTGTGAAACTACAGCAATGTAGTCTGGACCCTTCATTTGATTAACCTGATTAGAACATTACAACCCCCACCCGAACCGCTGAGGAAGTGGGGCTGTGGAGATGTTGGCACAACAGCTGAGCAAATTGGTTATACATGAAGGGAAGTTGTATGGATGATTAATCACCATCTTAAAGCTAAAAATGGAGAAAAAAAACTGAGAAAGATAGCAGGGAGACAGTCATGCAGCAGAATGCATGATAACTCAGGTTTGGAAGGTGGGGGTGGGGGTGAAGGGAGGGGCAATATGCATGCATAGAACTGATATTGGAAAATGATGTATGAGAATGCACTCAAAGCATCAATAAAAGAAAATGTTTGAGAAAAAAAAAAAAAAAGAATAAATATTCTTTGTAGAGCCCTCAAAAAAAAAAAAAAAAAGAATAACGCTTTTGGGCTGGAGGGATGGCCTAGCGGTTAAGCGAGTGCCGACGCTCTTGACAGGAGAATCGGGTTCGATCCCCAGCACCCACTGGCGGCTGAAAACCGTCTGTGACTCCAGTTCCAGGAAACTTCAGTTCCAGGGAATCTGAGACCCTCTTCTGACCTCCGCGGCATGCACGACACGGGTGCGCAGACCTGCATGCAGACAATACATTCATACACATACAAAAAAAAAAAAAAAAAAAGATAAGCTTTTTTATTTATTTATTATTTCTGTAATGGGTATCAATGTATTGTCTGCATGTAGGTTCTGTCACCCGTGTCGTGCAATGCCGCGGAGGTCAGAAGAGGGTGTCAAGATTCAAGAGGGTGTCAGATTCCCCTGGAACTGGAGTTCTCCTGTGGAATTTGGAGTCACAGACGGTTCTCGCCGCCATGTGGGTGCTGGGGATCGAACCCGGGTCCTCTGCAAGAGCGGTCGGCGCTCTTAACCGCTAGGCCATCTCTCCAGCCCCTCCTCCTTACTTTTCTTTCTGAGCCTGGATCTCCCGATTGGCTGGACGGACTGACTGGGAGCTCCGCTTGTCTCTTCCTCTATCCCCCCCCCCCCCCCCCCCGCACAGAGCTGGGCTTACAGAGGCGTGCTGCCACACCTGACTTTATACATGAATGCTGGGGATCCAAAACCAGGTCCTCATGCTTCACACGCCAAGCACTTCACTGAGCCAGCCATCTCCCCTGCCTCCAAAGTTATCTTTGTAAAAGGCAACAGTGCACACTGCAAATATTGTTAGAAAAGTGTGATTAGCACACCGAAGACCAAATTGAATCTTTTAGAGTGAGCCATTTTAAAGAAGTGAGTGGCGAGATGCATTATTAATGAGGTATTAAGGTGACTGTTGGTTGGCACGTGCTGCTTCTAGTTTGCATTTTATCCTATCCCAAGGTGGAGATGGCCGCTTTGGTCTTTGCCTTCCCCAGTGCTCTCCAACGATCCCGAGACTGCTGATTCTTCTTTTCTCTGTGATCCCTTAACACTCTCTATTCATACTGCAAACTTTTGTGCCTCCTGCATTCCATAAAGTTTTTTGTCGATAGTTTTTAGTGTTTTTAATTTTTTTTAATTTTTTAAAATTTATTTTTATTTTTATTTATGTGTATAAATGTACTATCTGCATGTAGGTCTGCGCACCCGTGTGGTGCAATGCCTCGGAGGTCAGAAGAGGGCGTCGGATTCCCCTGGAACTGGAGTTCTCCTGGAATTGGAGTTACAGACGGTTCTCAGACGCCATGTGGGTGCTGAGGATCGAACCCGGGTCCTCTGCAAGATCAGTCGGCGCTCTTAACCGCTAGGCCATCTCTCCAGCCCCAGTATTTTAAAATTTTTATTTCTATTGTTTTTTTCAATGTGGGGGTGGGGGTCGCCGGATCTATGAATACGCACCCCGGGTGCAGGTGTTCATGGGGACCAAAGATGGCATCAGATTCCTCGAACTGCAGTTAACAGGCCATTGTGAGCCGCAGAGATGTGGATGCTGAAAACAGAATCAGGAGCCTCCGAGAGAACAGAACGTGCTCTTAACCACAAATCCGTCTCTCCAGCCCCCACCCTAAAGTTTTCGATTTGGCATTTCTACCTTAAGGGCTTAGTGAAATTAGGCCTTCAACTGTCTTACTCAACTTCTCATTTCTAGCATCTGGCCCACTGCCTGGTTAATAGTAGGTATTCAATAAACATTAAGTAGATGAATAAAGAAATCCTTTATAGCCTGTGGAAATTCTGGAAATGAAAATTTATCATCAGTATAAGGTTTGTATCTTTTATTAATTAGGCAAAAGCAATTAAAATGATAAACTCCACCTCTCATGCCAATATAACATATTGAGCCTCATCAGATAACTGTTCCATTTGGCACAGAAAGGTTCTCTCTCACCTGAGAATAGAAATTTAAAACTTCAGGTGGAAAAACTTTCTTCACTGAGAAAGAGCTTGTTAATGAAGAACAACCCTATTGTCATAAGGAGCAAGCTTCCTTTATCTTGACTTGGTTTCTTTTCACGCTTCAGCAAACAGCACCCTTTGGCAGTCACCACACCTTGCCCTGCCAAAGGCGGTATCCGGGACTCTGGTGATGCATTTCCTGACGTCACTCAGAAAGAGGTCCTCAGCCAATTAAGCTCATAGAAGCTGATCACCATGATTGCCTCTAAACCCAAACTTAAGCACAAAGACTTTTGAAAATGAATTGTTTTCTACTTTTTTCTTGAGAGCAGAAATGTGCTTCTCATACCATTGAAACTCAGGAGAAGTGCTCTGAAATGTGATTAAACATGATTTGCAGACCGTCAGAATAGCTTTTGAGGACTGGACAGAAATGTTTCTCAGATTTTAGCTTCTACCTCAGCATCTTCAGTTTCCCAACAAGGTGGTAGCCGTTCTTCCACAGACTGCTCAGTATTTTGTCCCAGGGAAGTGGAAAGGCTTCTAGGTTCCTTTATTCCCATCCCTGATGTTTGTCACTGAATAGTCAGAGCCCTCGCTCTGGCCCTGCCTTGGGCAGGGTCTCACCCTTCAAGAGGCCTTACATTACCTGTTTGCTTTCTTTTCTAAAAACAAACAAACAAACAAACACCATTATTACTAGTAGTAATAGTAGTAGTAGTAGTAGTAGTAGCAGCAGGTGCACGTGTGTGTGTGTGTGTGTGTGTGTGTGTTTTGCTGGAGGGTCAAACCCAAAGACTCACACACTAGAAAACACTGTCGTTCAGTTCTACCAGCCCCTTCAGGCCCTGTGTTCTAGTTGTGAAGAGCATGCTTTTGTGGTCCAGTGAGTTTGGAATCTGTTAAAAATAAAAGTTGTCCTTCTAGAACTTTAAGCATGAAGGGATGCTGGATTTTGTCGAAGGCTTTTTCAGCATCAATTGAGATGATGGTGTGGTTTTTGTCTTTGATTCCGTTTATGTGTTTGATGATGTTTATTGATTTTCGTATGTTGAACCATCCCTGCATCTCTGGTATGAATCCAACTTGGTCATGATGGATGATCTTCTTGATGTGGGTCTGTATGCGATTTGCCAGTATTCTGTTTAGAATTTTGGCATCTGTGTTCATGAGGGAGATGGGTCTATAATTCTCCTTTTTAGTTTGGGGGTGGGGGGGAAGGGTTGGGATGTCAGAGCCTCCCCTGTAGTGATCCTTCCGCGCTACTGTGGGAAAACAGGGTATGGCATTTACAAACTAGCTTTCTCTGGAAAATTTTAGGGGACAACTTTTATTTATTTTTTTTTCTTTTCTGTCTTTATATTCTTTCTTTACTTTTTTTTAAGACAATTCTCTAAACTCGTGTTCCGCCATTCCCCTAACCCCGCCAGAGCTCCATGCATTCTGCCAAACATGCTTTTTCTTCTCTTAGTCTTTCTAATATTGTCTTCCTGGGGAAGTGACTGCTTTGAGCAGTGAACGTCACTGGTTTCAGTAGTTCATTTGATGCAAGTCTTTCTGTTGTTGTTGTTGTTTGTTTGTGTTGTTGTTGTTTCCAAAATGCATTCGCACCAACGTGCTTTTGTACAGAAAGCTCAGGGGGGCCCTACACAAGAAATACTAACTGAGGTATTGGCACTCATCCACAGATGAGGGATACCATTCGTTGTTTGTTTTTCTGGGACTGTTGTTATCACTCAGCATGATGTCCTCTAGCTCCAGCCATTTTCCTGCAAGCTCGTGATGTCTCTTTCTTACTGCTGCATAGAACTCCATTGTGTATGATGTACCACATTTTCTCTATCCACTCATCAGTTGAGGGGCATTTAGGTTGGTTCCATCTTTGCTATTGTGAAGAGAGCTGAAATAAACATGGCCTGTGCATGTATCTCTGTGGTGGTAGTCGTTGAGGGTATATGCCCAGGGAGTGGTATGGTGTGGTAGGTTGGCAAGCTCATTCCATATCTCCCGGGTTCCGAACTGCTTTCCATAGTGGCTGTACCAGTTTAACTACCACCAGCAGTGGATTGAGTGTTCCCTTCCCACACAACCTCTCCAGCATTGGTATCATTTGTTTCTTGATCCAGCCAGTCTTATGGAGTAAGATGCATATCTAAGGTGGTTTATTTGCATTTCCTTAATGATAGTGATGTTGAACAGCTCTTTAGGTGTTTCTCGGATATCTCTAATTCCTCACTTGTGAAGTCTCTGTTCAGTTCTTTGTTCCATCTATTGAGTGGTGCATTTGTTTTCTTTTTTCTTGTTTTTTTGAGTAGTTTATATTATTCTGAGAATCAATGCTTTGTCAGATGTTCTATGCAATGAAGGTTTCCTCCCACTCGTGGGATTTCTCTTCACTTCCTTGATTGTTTCTTTTGATGTACAGAACTTTTGAGTTTGATGACGTCCCAATTTGTCAATTGTCGACCTTGAATTCTTGTGACAGCGCTGTGTCGATTTAGGAGTTTTTCCTATGCCTATGTTGTAGTCTGCTGCACAATTTTTCTTCTATAACCTTCAAGTTTGGGGTTTTCAGTTGAGGTCTTTAATCATCTGGAGTTGACTTTTAACAGGGCGAGAGGTAGGGGTTTTATTTATTCTTTCTACAATGTGATCCAGTTTTGACAAAATTGCTGAAGATGTCTGTCTTTTCTCCATTGTGGCTTCTTGGCCCCCTTTGTCAATAAGAGATGGCCGAAATTGTATGTGCTCAGATTTGGACTTCGGTTTGTTTCCATTGGTCAACAGGTCTGTTTTGTGCCAGTACCAGGCTGTTTTTATCTATAGCCTGTATGTTAGTTTGAAGTCTGGTTATAGAGATCCCCTGTGTAGCTCTTCACTCAGGGTTGTTTTGGCTATCGGTGGTCTTTTGTTTTTTTTCAAATGAATTTAAGAAACTTTCGTTTCCAAGCCTGTGAAGAATTCTTGGGTTTTGATTGGGATTGCGTTAAATCTATACAAGAGTTTTGGTAAAATGGACATTTTACAATTTAATTTTCAATCCTGATGGGGGGTTTTCCAGCTCGAGGCCTAAGGTTTTTGTTGGTTTTTTTTTTTTTTTTTTTTTTTTTTTTTTTTTTTTTTTTTTTTTTTTTTTTTTTTTTTTTTTTTTTTTTTACCCAGTCTTTTGTTGTTTTGGTTGTAATAGAATATGGCATTGATGTTTTTTGGAAGGGTTAAATTTTGTATCGTCTGCCATTTTGTGAAGCTGTGAATCTTCTATGGAGTTTTTCTGGTTGGAGTTTTTTAGCATCCCTTAAGTAACCAATATCTATATCATCAGCATAGGAGTGGTTTGACTTGCTCTTCTTCCATTTAGTAGCCTTTATATATCTTTTTGCCTTATTGCTCATGTAAGTGTTTTAAGCACTATATTGAAGAGGAGTGTTGACAGGGGGCAGCTTGCATTGGAGCCCTACTCTTTAAAGGAGAATGTTTCTGTCATTTCCCATTTAGGTTGATATGGCTGATGTGGTTTCCTGTTATATGGCTTTGATTACATTGAGGATGTGATCCCTCCATCAAAATTCCTTCTAGGACTTTAAGCATGTAAAGGGATGTCGAGGCTTAAAAGCACTTGAGAGGCAACAAGAGATGAACCTAAACGCACAGACAGGAGAAATAAAACAACTCAGAGCAAGAAATCAATGAATAGAACAAGAAAACAATACAAAACATGAAGCCAAAAGTTGGTTCTTTTGAAAAGAATAAACAGATAGACAGACCTCTAGCCCAGTTAACAAAAGAAAGAACAACATCTCAAATGCATATCAATCTGTGTGAAAAGGGAATATTCACAACGGACAAGAAGATCAAGAAAATTTATGGGAATATATAACACTATATTCTACACAAGTTTGAAAACCTGAGAGAAAGAAGGATTGAATATCTGAATCCCCTGGGCCACAGCTCGGCCAAGAGAGACCAGCAGCTTAAAAGACCCATAACATTATAGCAGGGTAGTAAGAAGCTCAAATAAAAAAAGCCCGGCCCAGACGGTTTCAGCAGAATTTTTAAAAAATTTCAAAAAGACCTACAACCATTATTATCGAAACTGTTTAGAGGTATCAATCAGAGGGAATTCTCCCAAATTCCTTCTATGAAGCCATGCACACTCTATTACCAAAACCAGGCAAAGAATCCAACTAAAAGGAAAATTTAGGGACACAATCNCACTAATATTTACTTTTAATACAATGGAAGAAAATCTTTAGGTGGTTGGAGAGACTTTGAGACTGATAACTGGCTTTAGTGGGTCTGTTGTCGCCCGCAATGTTTGAGAGTCCCTTACAAAAGTGCTCAACTGGCTTACAACTTGGCTCCAATGTATACATCAAGTGTTAAACGGAACCTATAAGGATGGACAGACGGGCCACGAGTAATAGTACTTAGTGACGTTTGACAACACAATTTGACAGAGCAATGTTGTTGAGCACAATTGATTTCATAGAAAAGGAAAAATAACAACAGACGACTGCTATGTAGGTGCTCGAAGGGAGCAAATGACATCACACAGTATACAAAAAAGGAAATAACAACAAATCACTTGGGTACAAAATAACCCACATAGTGTCCCGGCAGTTACTTTGCCAGGTACAAGCCCGCCCCTATCAGAGATTCTCTTCTAACGTATACCCGAACCCATGTACCTGACGCCCGATAAGAAATTTATCGCTGGTGATTGCAAAGTATGAATCAAACAACCTAGATGGTCCCATCTGTCCCCACTGTCTGCATCCCCAGTTTCTCTTAATAACCGGTAACCAGTGCTGACTTCAAATACATGGTATCCCTAAAACTATATTTTCGCCCCATTAATTTCCACGACCATCACCGGGCTTCTCAGATGAGATAGCAGGACTTCAGATTCTTCCTCTTTGACTATCGCGACTTTGTCGTTAGCAGCTTTACCCACATCAGGACAGACGCAGGACTCTGTATTCCGGCAGCGTCTAAGGCCAGTTTAAAAAGTGTGGAAACTTTAAACAACACTAAACACCTAAAATTTTAACAGACCCATAAATCTCACTACAATTGGTAGTCATTAGTTGGACGCACTCAGCTGTTATCGTAATGAGTCGAATGACCTTTTGTGGTTAACCCTCATTGAACCTTGACTAAGATCCCCCCACTATACCCCTAGTGCTGGTCTCCTCTTAAGGTAAAAACCGTTCTCTTTTCGTATATCGTTACTCCTCCCTTTCTTTTTATACCCCCTTCTTATATTAATACTCACTTCATGACTTTCTTTTTATTACCATATTTTGTTCTGTTTCATCATCTCCCTATTTCCAAAATGCGTACCTCCTTCTACTTTAACCCTTCTACATTTCTTTGTCATGTTACTTCCAATTTCCCTGCATAGCTTCATTTATTCATCTCCCCATTTCTTCTTGTATTTCCAACCCTAACGACTTCTCCAATCCTCGTCATACCACCCTCTTACCCTAGAATGAATATGCTACATCTCTATCCTCATATTCCCATCATCTCTCGTTCCAGATTACCTCTTATTACTTTGTTATACTTACGAAATCTCCACTTTTTTTTCTCTCCTCTCCTCTGCTCTTTTTCTCTTTTTCTCTTTGTCCATTCCTTTATATTGTCCCTTCATTTTTCCCCTTTATAACGTTCTTTGACAATACACCCAACAACATAAACCACCATCATTTTCTCAGCTTCATTTTCTCCTCTTTGGTTTCCTCCCCCCCCTATGTTCCCATTTCTCTCTCTCCTCTTTCTCTCCCTGCCCTTTGCCTTTCTTCTCATATCTTTCTCCCGCCCTCCATTCTTTACCTTCTCTTATCCGGTTTCCTCTTTTAATCCCCCCTTCCGTCGACCCTTTTTCCTTCTCACCATCTCGATCTCTTCTTTGTGCCTTTCGCCCCGCATCCGAGAAAACTCCAACCGGACCTAGCTCTCTCAGGGTGGATGCGGGTGTATGTAAGGAGACGTGTCCTCACTGGTGATCCATGGGGCATTGCGGGTGGTATACGATGAGAATGACCGACGCCAGAGTTAGGAAGAGAAGTGGAGTTGGAGATGGAGTCAACATGCGAACTTTGTATAAAAGAAGCTGCTGACTCTGAGGTTGAATATTCCGGACGGTATAGACGATTTTCCATCAACAAGGGTCAAGAACTGACTGCAAGAGGGAACAATACCTAAGACTATGGGATGGCAAAATTCCCCATGTGTCGTAAAGGGCCAGCACTACGACATATACTGACGGAAGTGCAGTTTCCGCACCCCGGCATCTATCTCACAAACGCTTTCTGTACTAGTCCTTCTTCATTCAGCCACTCCTATCTAATGCGTACTTCAGAGACGTCCGGTTTGTGAAGTTGGGAAGAATTTGTACTTGCACAATATCCGTGGTGACCATTGCAGTTGCACAGTGGCATTGTTTAGTCAGGTCACAGAAGATTAAAACACATCATTTCACAGTGAAAGCTCAGATCACGTCACCAAGGGTATCTGGTATTTGTAGTCCTTGTTAAATTCCACCCTGGTGTACCCTGGAACGGCTGAGTCTTGGATCCAGATCTCCATTCCCAGCAGGCCACAGTTGTGACATGGATGCAGCAGCTATTCACACCAGTTGCGTCAAAGTTTGTGTGCGTCTGCAAAACAACTGCTATGTCTCTTCATGGATCACCACACAACCAGTAGTCATCTACCCCCTTCCACGGGCTCACTCTCTTGCCAGCTCCCCCTTTTGTAAGCTTTCTTCACCATTGTTTCTTTTTTAGATCCCGGTGCTTTTTCCATTTCTCTGTCCCTTCTCCTTTCTCCCATCCACTTCCTCCTTTTCCCCTCCTCCAACTCTTTTGAGCGCGTTTCGCTCCTTGTGCCTGCCCCCCCCCCACTTCTTCCTCCCACTGCCAGACTTTCCCCATTTTTATCCCATTGGCATCCTCTACCTTTTCTTCACCTTCCACCCCGTGTTCCCCCCCCCGTCCCCGTTCCCCTTTCCTTCCTTCATTCACACTTTCTTCTTCTACATCATCTCCCACTTTGCCTCCAATTTCCCGCTTCCTCCTTTCCCCCTTCCTTCATATTGCAACGCGCCCCGCCCTGTATTCATTCTCCTCTTTAGTATTGTGAACTATTTATTACGACTCCTACCGACACACCCACTTCCCTAAAACCACTATACTAATATATCCATCAAATACATTACCGCCTTACTTTCTCTATTACAACGTATTGTTTTTCATCAGCGTCGCCTGTACCTTACTCCTTGCCCACCCACCGCGCTATCTGCCTAACCCCCCTTCAAGCCTTCCTTTTTTTTGTCCCACTGCCCTTTTCCCTCTTCCTTTATCCCACCCTTTCCTCCCCTTATCCCGCCTCTAGGCATCGTCAGGTCCGCTCTCTTTTGTCTCTTCATGACTTCTTTTAATTTCATCTTTTGTATGTGTAGGACTCGTTGCCTGAGTTGTCACCGATGTTGTGCCATGCTGTGGCGGCTCAGCAGAGCGTAATACTATGATTGACGTTATGATATCCTTTACTTCTGTTACTTCTAATTTTATCTTATTTACCGGCTGATGTTCACTGTGGGTGTTTGTTCACCCTCTTACCATTTTCTCCCCAAATTCTTTCCTCTGTGTCTGTGTCTTGTGACCAAATCCACCTATACAAAAACACGCTCTCATTCGATCAATACCTCTCTTCCTTCATTTCACACGAAGCCCCTGAACCCATCATTTACCTGACGGCTTCTATTCCGATCATGGATTTTTTCCACCCTTGGTTAATGTCTCCCCTTACATTTGACAACGATCTTATCTATTACAATGTGGATGAAGGCAATGTGCTAGCCACCTTGTTGGGTTTTTTCCCTTCTCATTCCCTTACACTTTTTCCCTCCTCCTCCTTTCTTTTCTTTCGCTTTTTTTTTAGGTATTAATTCCTTACTGTCCGTTTTCCCTTTCTCCCTCCATCCTCCTTCTCCCTCCTTCCCTAGCCCCTTCCTCCTTTTTCCCACCTTTCCACCCCCCCCCCTTTTTCCCCCTCCCTCATTCCCTTCTCTCTAGCTCCGTTTTTTCTTTCTCCCCCGCCTACTCTACCTACTTTACCCTCCTTACCTTTTTTTCTTCACTTTTCTCTTTCTCTCCATCCCCCCATCTGTTTTTTTTTCACAGTTCTTCCCATCTTTCTCCCTCACCGCATTTTTTCCCTCATTTTTTTCCCTACCCGCTTCCACTTTATTTGTCCTACTCTTCTATTTCCCCCCCACTTTGCAGCCTAGCCATTCCTCCATTTTATTTGCCCCTCCAAAGTTATCTTTGTAAAAGGCAACAGTGCACACTGCAAATATTGTTAGAAAAGTGTGATTAGCACACCGAAGACCAAATTGAATCTTTTAGAGTGAGCCATTTTAAAGAAGTGAGTGGCGAGACCCCTTGAATTTCTACTCTTTCTATTTTTTCCCACTTGCATCCGCTATGACGGTGACTGTTGCCCGTCTGGCACGTGCTGATTCTAGTTGCAGTTGATTTATATACAAAGGTGGAGATGGCATCCGCCCATTCTGCCCGGTACTCCCTCTGAATCTCACTCCTAATTAGTGCATCCTCTAAACATTCCGATTTACCGATGGATCCTCCTTCCTTCCCCCTGGCTACTTCCCTGTTTTTCCTTCCTACTTTCCGTTTTCTTCGCCTCTGTTATGGCTTCCTATTTCTGTTGTCATCTACCTCTTTTAACTTACAGTTCTTTTTTTTCCCCTTCTTTCCTTATTGCTTCTGCCTTTCATGCACCTGTAACATACGTCCCTCTGTCGTCCCACGACCCTGTAATTTGCCAGACCTTTATATTGCTCGTCCACAAGTCTCCCATACCCCCACTCTTCATCCCCCCCCTTACTCTTCTATTCCCCCCATTCCCTATTCCCCGCACTCATCCTTCCTTCTCCTCCCACTGTTTTACCGGGCCCTTTCCAACTTTCTATCTCTTTCTTGTTCTACTTGTTTTTGATCTTTTTCGTCATGGGCATCCGTCTCTCTTGTTTTCGCCTTACTCTCTTAGCCCAGTCTTTCCCAAACTCCTCGCTGTTCCTGCCGTCTTCGGGTGGGTATGCTTTGGTGGATCGCATTGTGCCGAGTCCCCCCCCAGATGCCTTTTTTTCTTTTCCGTACTATTCTTGTTTGTGATTATCTGTGCAAGCCAGCTTTCTGTTCGCTCAGGTCTGTCCCTGTTCCACGAGCTTCGCCATTCACTTCTCACTTCTCCTCCATCGCTCTCGACTTTTCCTTGCCCTTCTCCTGTCTTGCTCCCCCCGTTTTGTTCCTTATCCCCGATTCTGCCCCCTCTCCTTCCTTTTCGCTTGCTAGTTCGCGTTGTACGTCGAGCTGAGTTTGTTTTGTGTGGTATACGCCCGGGTGTTGTACGGAGGATATTACGTGTTTCGGGTACCATTTTCTTTCTTCTTTTTTATATAATGCTTGACGGCGGAGGTCTCCCTCCGAGGTGCTCTAGTTAGACCTAAGTCAACCGTCAATATTCACACAGCTAGAAGAAACGCGGTGCTCTACCTGGCCCCGTTTCCTTCCTTCCCCTCTCCCCCTCCTCCCTCCTTCTCCTCCCGATCTTCTTCTCTCTTCCCCTCCTTTCCTCTCTTTTCCCACCCTGCCTTCCTTCTTCCTTCCACACCCGCACTGCTGCTGGCTTCCAGCTTCTTCTCTCTCTCCCTCCTCTCTCCTTTCTCTCCCCTTCTTTCTCTGGCTCCTTCTCCTCCGCTTCCCCCTCCTCATCCCCTCCCTCCTCCTCCTCCTCTTCTCCCTCTTCTCTTTTTTCCTACTTCTTTTTCCCCTTCTCTTTTGTTTTTCTACCCCCGCTTCCCTCTTCTCCCCCCTTTTATGTTCGTCCTTCCCTCTCCCCGTGCTTTTTGCTCCTTTGTATGTCTCCCTGCCTCCATTCCTAGTTGTGGGGGCCATCTTCCTGACCCCCTCTTTCATGACCACCCCCCGACCCCCCCAGGCCTTGTTTGGTGTATTCCCTTTTTTCATATCTGGGCCCGTTTCTCCTTTTTATTTAGAGAAAAAAGGGAAGGAAGCTGAAGGGGGGAGGGGATGAGCATTCCCTCCCCTCCTCTTTCCCCCCCCCCTCCCCTCTTATTTCCTCTTGTTTCCTTTCTCCTTTTTCTCCTCCCCTTCCTCCCCTTTCTTCTCTTTTCTCCTCCTTTCTTTTTTTCTCCCCTTCTTTTTTTCTCTCTTTTTTTTTTTTTTTTTTTTTTCTTTTCTTCCCCCTTTTCCCCTTGCTCTCTCTTTTCCCTCCCCTCTCCCGTCCTTTTTTTCCTTCCCCCCCCCCGCCCCCCCGTCCCCCCTTTTCCTTTCCCTGTCCGTTTTCCTTCTCCTCTCCTGCCTCCCTTCCTTTTCTTCTCCCCTCTCCTCCCCTTCCCCTTCCCCCCTCCTTCTCACTCCTCCCCCCCTCCCCCGTCCTTCTTCTCCTGTCTTCCCCTCCCCTCCCTCTCCCCCCCTTTCCTTTTCTTTCTTTTTTTCCCCCCCTCCTCCCCCCCTCTTTCTCTCCCCCCTTTTCCTTTTCTTCCCCCCTCCCCCCCCTTCCCTCTTCCCTTTTCCCTTTTCTTCTCTCCCCTCCCTCCTCCCCCCTTTTCCTCCCCCCCCTCCCCGCCCGTCCCCCCCTTTCCCTTCTCTTCCCCCTCCCCCTCTCCCCCTTTCCTTTCCCTCTTTCTCCCCCCTCCCTTTTCCCCCCTTCTCTTTTTTTTTTTCTCCCCCCCCCCGCCCCTTCTTTTTTCCCCCCCCCCTTCCTTCCCCCCTTTCTTCGGCCTTCTTTTTTTTTTTTTTTTTTTCTCCTTCCCCCTCTTCCCCTTCCTCCCTCCCCCCCTTCCTTTTCCCCCTTTCCTTTTTCTTCCCCTTCCCTCTTCCTTCTCTCCCCCTCCCGCCCCCCCCTTACCCCCCCCCCTCTTTCTTCTTCTCCCCCCCTCCCCCCCTTTTCTTCCCCCCCTTCCTCCTTTCTCCCCCCTCCCCCGCCCCTTTTTTTTTTTTTTCCTTTCCCTTTTTTCCCTTTCCCCCTCCTCCCCCCCCCTCCTTCTCCCCTCTCCCTCTTTTTTTCCCCCCCCTTTTTTTTTTTTTTTTCCTTTTCCCCCCCCTTCTTCCCCCCCCTCCCCCCCCCCTTTCCTTTTTTCTTCTCCTCTTTTTCTTTCTTTTTGCCCTTTTCCTTTTTCCCCCCCCCCCTTCCCCCCCCCCTTTTTCCCCTCCCTCCTTCCCCTTTTTTTCTTCCCCTTCCCCTTCTTTTTGTCTTCACCCCCCCCCCCCCCCCCCCCCCCTGTTTTCCCCTCCTTTCCCGCTCCTTTCTTCCCCCCCCGCCCTCCCCCCTCGCCTTCCTTTTCCCCCCTCCCCTCTTTTTTCCCTTCTCTTTCCCTTTCCCTCTTCCCCCCCCCCCTTCCCGTTTTGTCTCCTTTCTCTCCCCTCTCCTCTTCCTCTCCCCCGCTTCCCTCCCTTTTTTTTTTTTTTTTTTTCTTTTTTTTTTTTTTTTTTTTTTTTTTTCCTCATCCCCCTCCTCCCCCCCTTTCTCCCTCCCCCCCCGCCTCCCTCTCCTCTTTTTGTTCCCCCCCCGTTTCCCCTCTTTCCCCTGCCGTTCCCCCCCGCCTCCCTCCCTTTTCCCCCCCCTTTTTTCCCCTCCCCCCCCCCGCCGTCCCCTCCTCTTTTTTTCTCCTTGTTTTCTCTTTTTTGTCGTGTTTTTCCCCTCCCTTTTTTTTTTTTGCCCTATTCTTTTCTTTTGCCCTTTTTCTTCGTTTTTCCCCTTTCCTTTTTTTCCCGTACCGTCCTTCTCTTCCCCCTGGCTCTAGCTTTTATTTATTTCCTTCTCGCCGCTTTTCCTTCCTACCGCTGTTCGCTCCCGGATTGTTTACCCTCGGAATATTTGGATTGTCTGTCATTTTCTTTGCTTTTTTTCCTTTTCTCCTGGTTTTTCCTCCCTTTTTTTTTTTTCTATTTTTTGCCTCTCAGCCCTCTTTACTTCCTATTTTGAGACAGAAAGGCCTTGAACTTGGGATCCCACTGCCTTGGTGGATTACTGGTGTGTATAATCATGCCTGGTTGCCTTTTTTTTTTTTCCCCCCCCCCCTTTTTCCCCTTTCCTCGCTTCTTCATCTTACCTCTTTCCCCTTTTACTTCCTGTTTTTTTGTCCCATTTTTTCTTTTTCCCCTCCCCAGTCCCACTTCCTCTCCCCCCCTTTTCTTCCTTTTTTCTTGCCTTCCTTCCCCCCTCCTTTTCTTTTTCCCCCCCTTTTCCTCCCTTCCCCCCCCCCCCTGCCTCCCCTTCCTTTCCCTCTTTCCCTCCTTCTTTTTTCCTTTCCTTATCCTTCTCTCCACGTTCCTTCTTTTCCCCCACCTTTTCTCCCCTTTTTTTTTTTTTTTTTTTTTTTTTTTTTTTTTTTTTTTTTTTTTTTTTTTTTTTTTTTTTTTTTTTTTCTTCCTCCTTTTTTTCTCCTCCTTCTTCTTTTTTCATTTTTTCTTTTCCCCTTTATTTTGCTTCTTTCTTCTTACCTTTACATGTTGTCGTCCTTCGTTTTTCCTTTCTGCTGGTTCTTCTGCTTCGCTCTTCTCGTCCCTTGGACCCTCTCCTTCCCCCACTCCTTTGTAATATTTCCTTCCCCGTTTCCCCACCCTCTTGGTGTGGCTATTTTTCGCCGTTCGTTAATGGGTGACCCACATTTTTTTTAATTACGATGGCACTTCAGTATTTCCTCGCTTATTCACTGCAGTCTTCAACTCGGCCTTGTGAGCCGCACGAGCTGTGGATTTGCTTCCCTTTGCTTTTAAATTAATAGAATTTCAGGAGCATGTCCTGATCAGACGATACAGCTAACGTGCTCTTACACCTCACTAATCCGGTCTCTACAGCCCCACCCACCCAAGTCTTTTCGATTGGCATTCCTTTTTCCTTCTCTTTTTATTTCCTGACCCCTCCTTTTAAGTGGATTTAGCTTTGATTCTTATAATGTTATGGACTTACAACTGTCTTTTTGTATATCAAACTTCTCATTTTTTCTTCCCGCATCCTGGCATCCACCCTGCCCTGCGTATAGTATGGTATTCAATACCCTTAAGTCGATGAAATAAAGTTAAATTTCTTTTTTTCTCCTTTCATAGTACTCCCTCTCGTGTTTCCCATTCCACTACTTTACCCACCTCGCCCCGTCACCCACCCATCCCTCCCTCTGCACACATCCCTCCCCTACCCTCTTCATTCCTGCCCCATGTTATTTTCTATTTTGTGTTTTGTGTACTCATTTTATTCTTTTTTTTACTTAGTGCACCTCTATTTACAAGCAATTAAACACTGATTTCATTTCAACCCTCTTCCCCATTTTTTTCCCCCCTCCGTCCTCCCATGTTTCCCCCCCCCCCTCTTTATTTATTTTTTTCATATATACCCATTTATTTGATTCACACTCATCCCGACCCCCTTATCATCTTTCTCTCCCCCCTTTCGCCCTTACCCACTTGTGTCGTCTACACAGAAAGGTTTCCTCTTTCTCTTCTCACCCGGACTCCTCCCGCATTTTACTCTTTTAGAAACTTTAAATTACCTTCATCTGCTGCTGCAAAAAACTCTTCCTCTCTCGTTCATATACCCCATCTGACTGAAACATCCGCTCTGCTCTAATCGATATGTGCACTCCTCCACTCAACCTATTCTGTCTCCTTCTTATACAGTTTCGAGTCAACGCACTTCCCTTTATTTCTTGACTTGGTTTCTCTCTTCACGATTACAGCATTAACAACAGCAACCATGCACTGTCCTTTTCCACCCCATACCTCACCCCATTGCCCCCTTCCGTCGTTTTCACAATACCTTGCGCGGATTTCTCGGGATATGGTGAGGTACCCTCTATCCTTTCCCTGTGACGCTATTTAATCAGTTACCACCAAGTATGGTCTCTCCTCAGCCAATTAAGCTCATAGAAGCTGATCACCATGATTGTCTCAACACCCATACTTAAGCACAAGTACTTTGAAAATGAATTGTTTTTCTACTTTTTTCTTGAGAGCAGAAATTGTGCTTCTCATTTACCTATTGCACACAACTCAGGAGAATGTGTCTCTGACAATGTGATTCTTTCTAAACACTGTATTTTTGCCAGACCGTACAGAATAGCTCTTTGAGGATGGACAGAATGTTTCCAGATTTCTAGCTTCTACTCTCGCATCCTTCAGTTTCCCAACAACGGTGGTAGCCCGTTCACTTCCACAGACTGCTCAGTGTTTTGCTTCCCCAGGGAAGTGGTACCCCAAGGCTTCTATGGTTCCTTCTTATTCCACCATCCCTGATGTTCTGCATGAATATGTGCCAGACGCATTCCCTTGCTTCCTCGGCCCTGCAGTGCCGGCGCGGCTCTACCCTTCAAGAGGCCTTACATTACTGTTTGCTTTTCTTTCTAAAAACCAAACAAACAAACAAACACCATTATTACTAGTAGTATAGAGTAGTAGTAGTAGTAGTAGTAGAGCAGGTGACGTGGTGTGTGTGTGTGTGTGTGTGTGTTTTGCTGGAGGGTCAAACCCAAAGACTCACACACTAGAAAACACTGTCGTTCAGTTCTACCAGCCCCTTCAGGCCCTGTGTTCTAGTTGTGAAGAGCATGCTTTTGTGGTCCAGTGAGTTTGGAATCTGTTAAAAATAAAAGTTGTCTTCTAGACTTTAAGCTGAAAGGGATGCTGGATTTTGTCGAAGGCTTTTTCAGCATCAATTGAGATGATGGTGTGGTTTTTGGTCTTTGATTCCGTTTATGTGTTTGATGCATGTTTTTGATTTTCGTATGTTGAACCATCCACTGCATCTCTTGGTATGAATCCAACTTGGTCATGATGATGATCTTCTTGATGTGGGTCTGTATGCGATTTGCCAGTATTCTTTAGTTTTTAGAATTTTGGCATCTGTGTCATGAGGGGATGGGTCTATAATTTTCCTTTTTAGTTGGATCTTTGCCTGGTTTTGGTAATAGAGTGATGCTGGCTTCATGAAGGAATTTGGGAATTCCCTCTGATTGTATACTTCTAAACAGTTTCAGTAATAATGGTTGAGGTCTTTTTGAAATTTTTTATAAATTCTGCTGTGAAACCGTCTGGGCCTGGGCTTTTTTTAGTTGGGAGGCTTCTTACTACATCCTCTATTTCTTATATGTTAGGGTCTGTTTAAGCTGCTGGTTCTTTCTTGGCCGAGCTTTGGTGATTCCCGGATTTCAGGATATCATCCATTTCTTCTAGGTTTTCAAACTGGTAGAATATAGGTTCTTGTATATTCCCATATAATTTTCTTGATCTTTCCTTGTCCGTTGTGATATTTCCCTTTTCATCACAGATTGTATTGATTTGGAGTTGTTCCTTCTTTCTTTTTGTTAACTGGGCTAGAGGTCTGTCTATCTTGTTTATTCTTTCAAAGAACCAACTTTTGGCTTCATTTTTTGTATTGTTTTCTTTGTTTCTATTTCATTGATTTCTGCTCTGATTTTTGTTATTTCTTCCTGTCTGTTGCGTTTAGGGTTCATCTGTTGTTGCCTCTCAAGTGCTTTTAGCCGTAGCATCCCTTCATGCTTACGTCCTAGAAGGAATTGGATTGGAGGGATCCTTCCTCAATGTAATCAAAGCCATATCAGGAAACCCACAGCCAATATCAACCTAAATGGGGAATGACCGAACATTTTCTTTAAAGGTAGGAACTCGGCAAGGCTGCCCCCTGTCACCACTCTTTCAATATTGCTTGAAACACTTGCTAGGACATAAGGCAAGAAAAGATATTAAAGGAGTATATAATTGGAAAAAGAGGAAGTCAAACTTCCCTATTGTGATGATATGATTGTTTACTTAAGGGATGCTAAAAACTCCACAGAAAACTCATAGAAGATTACACTTCAGCAAAGTGGCAGGATACAAAATTAACCTTAAAAAAATCCAATGGCCTTTTTTACACCACAAAACAAGCAACTTGGAGAAAGAATTCAAAGAAACTTCCCACTCACAATAGCCTCAAAAAAATAGTACCTAGGAACAAACCAACCAAAAGACACCAAAGACCTCACAACAAAAATTTTAAACCCTTAAAGAAAGAAATTGAAGAAGACCTCAGACGATGGAAAAACCTCCCATGCTCAGGGATTGGGAAAATTAACATTGTAAAATGTCCATTTTACCAAAACTCTTGTATAGATTTAACGCAATCCCAATCAAAATCCCCAAGAGTTTCTTCACAGGCTTGGAAACGAAAGTTCTTAAATTCATTTGAAAAACAAAAGACCCCGAATAGCCAAAACAACCTGAGTGAAAAGCTACACAGGGGGGATCTCTAATACCAGATTCAAACTATACTACAGGCTATAGTCATAAAAACAGCCTGTACTGGCACAAAAACAGACCCTGTTGACCAATGGAAAAAAAAAACCGAAGATCCAAATCTGAGCACTACCAATTTCGGCCATCTCATATTTGACAAGGGGGCAAGAAGCCACAATGGAGAAAAGACAGCATCTTCAGCAAGTGGTGTTGGCAAAAACTGGATCACCACTTGTAGAAGAATGAATTAAACCCCTACCTCTCGCCCTGTCAAAAGTCAACTCCAGATGGATTAAAGACCTCAACGTGAAACCCCAACTCTGAAGGTGATAGAAGAAAAATTTGGCAGCAGACTACAAGACATAGGCATAGGAAAAGACTTCTTAATCAGACAGCAGCTGCACAAGATTAAGGTCGACAATTGACAAATGGGACGTCATCAAACTCAAAAGGCTTCTGTACATCAAAAGAAACAATCAAGGAAGTGAAGAGAAATCCCACAGAGTGGGAGGAAACCTTCATTGCAGATACATCTGACAAAGCATTGATTTCCAGAATATTATAAACTACTCAAAAAAACAGAAGAAAAAGAAAACAAATGACCCACCATAGATGGAACAAAGAACTGAACAGAAGACTCACAAGTGAGGAATTAGAGATATCCGAGAAACACCTAAAAAAAAGCTGTTCAACATCACTAATCATAAGGAAATGCAAATGAAAACCCCTTTAAGATATCATCTTACTCCCAAAAGACTGGCTAGGATCAAGAAAAAACATGATAACCAAGTGCTGGAGAGGTTGTGGGGAAAGGGGAACACTCATCCACTGCTGGTGGGAATGTAAAATGGTCGACCACTATGGAAAGCAGTGTGGAGAACCCTTGGAAGACTTGGAGAGCTTGCCACCTGACCCAGCCATACCACTCTCTGGGCATGTACCCTCAAGACTTACACCACCACAGAGATACATGCACGGCCATGTTTTATTGCAGCTCTCTTCACAATAGCAAGGAGCTGGAACCCATACCTAAATGCCCCTCAACTGATGAGTGGATAGAGAAAATGTGGTACATCTACCACATGGAGTTCTATGCAGCAGTAAAGAAAGACGACATCACGAGCTTTGCAGGAAAATGGCTGGAGCTAGAGGACATCATGCTGAGTGAATAACACAGCCCAGAAAAACAAACAACGAATGGTATCCCTCATCTGTGGATGCTAGTGCCAATAACCAGTTGTTACGTATTTCTTGTTGTAGGGCCCCCTGAGCTTTTGTACAAAGCAGTTGGGTGCAATGCTTTTGGAACACAACAACAAACAACAACAACAACAACAACAAACAGAAAGACTGCATCAAAGAACTGACTGAAAACAGTGACTTCTGCTCAAAGCAGCAACTTCCCCATGGAAGAAATATTGAGAAAAGACAAGAGAGAAAAGCATGTTTGCAGCAGAATGCATGAGCTCTGGCGGGTGGGGAGGGGAATGGCGGGGGGAACACGGGTTTAGATTTGTTAAAAATAAAATAAAGAAAGACTATAAAGAAAGAAAAGAAAAAAAAATAAAAAGTTGTCCTAAATTTTCCAGAGAAAGCTAGTTGTAAATGCCATACCCGTTTTTCACCAGTCGCAGGGAAGGGATCTACAGGGAGGGGTCTGAATCCCAACCCTCACCCCCACCCCCCACCCCCACCCCCGGGCCTAGTCATAGCACGAACTTATCAGGTCCTACACCCACTTTCCTCTATCTCTCTGCCTGGAATTGAATTTCCAATACTTCCAACACAGAGCCGTTTTTAGCTTAGGAGAGTTTAAATTTTTAAATGACTCAACTAATTCATTATTTTAGCTCAGGTCATGATAAAATACAATATTGTCTTTAAAATAAGTAAGAAAACAGAATTTAAAGGCTTGAATTGTGAGCACAGAAATTTGTAACAGAATGCTCACATTTATTTTGAAATATACAACACATTATATTTAGGTGTTTTGTTTTTTTTCTTTTCCTAGAGTGTCAGGCATAGAGCTTCAGAAATCTGGTAAAGTCTCACTAATATTCCTGAGGTAGGGAAGCCTGTTTGGTTCACAAACTCTTACATCAAATGATAATAGAGTCTAGGAAATCCCTTAGACCCATGAGACTTGCTCTAGAGAAAAATGATTGGACTTGATTTCCCAACTCAAGTCACCTCTAAGTCTACACATATATAAAATGGGACTAGGTTGAAGAATTGTTAAAGTTACACACACAGAACCTGTAGCTTAAAAACTTATATATGCACTGGGTATGGTGTATATACACATTTAATCTCAGGACTCT
Source organism: Rhizomys pruinosus (assembly GCA_009823505.1). Taxonomy (NCBI): domain Eukaryota; kingdom Metazoa; phylum Chordata; class Mammalia; order Rodentia; family Spalacidae; genus Rhizomys; species Rhizomys pruinosus. The sequence continues at coordinate 432,163 of VZQC01001693.1, forward strand.
GGAGGCAGAGGCAGGTGAATCTCTGTGAGAACTAGGCCAACCTGGGTTACATAGTAAGTCCATCTGGGACTACATGAGACTACATGTCTCAAACACAAAAATCCCCCAAATTATATATGTATGGCATGAAAGTAGAAGGGATCTAGTTAGGAAGAGTAAGGGGACCACTGCAGGGCAGGATTGGAGAGGCGAGAGTACAAAAGTCATCCCTACAGCCCGCCCTCGAGTTTAGGTAAGGCCTTGGTGATAATCTACAACCTAGTTACATTTCACAATCAGTAATAGACCTTATAGCAAATAACGTAGAAAGAGGAGAAAGATGCTTTCAATTTACTTGAAATAAATATATTCATGCAGCTAAAGGGGAAAGAAGACTGATTCATCCCATGCATTCCCCAGAAACTATCACCTGGAGAAATGCTGATCGCTATAGAAACTTTGTGTCCTATTAAAATGTACACACACAAAAGTGAACTCTGAAACTTTTATTTCCTGATTATTATTCAAGTAAAAATTCCGATATGGAATTTTTTATTATTCTTAGCTTCAGCTTTCTCTCCTTAGGAGCTTGTTTTATTATGATTTATGAACTAATTGGTTTGTTGTTGTTTTGGGTTTTTGAGACAGGGTCTTCTTGTAATCACAGCTGGCCTGGAATTCACTGTGTAGACCAGGCTGGCCTACAACTCACTGTGTAGACCAGGATGGCCTTGAACTCACTATGTAGACCAGGTTTGGCCTCCATCTCACAGTGATGTGCCACCATACTCAGCTATTGAACCAATTGTTTTTATAAGTGATTTAATTATATGTGCAGCCTCAGTTTCAGTGGAAACCCCAGCTTTTTGGAGATGCCAGGATGACCACCAAAGACAGCAGCAGGTGTTGAATGGAGCTGGCCTGGGCCTGCCAGACAAGCTGTGTGTGCTGTGCACGGCAGACTCAGAGAAGTAGAGTTGCCAAAACACTTTGGACACCAGAAGATTGTGAGTCCCAGATTTCAAGCCTTACGATACTTTTCTGGACTTGGGTATTGCTTAGGTGTGTCTTTGAAATAAGACAGTACTTGTTTTGGATTTTACAGGAGCCCACAGTTAAGAGACTTTTAAGAGACCGAACTTTTAAGTGTTTGGATTTTTTAAGGACTGTGTGGATTTTAAGGTTGTAAGGTGTTATGTTGTTATAGTAATGTTAACATCATATCTTGGGGGAAAGAGATGGAAAGGTGGTGGCTTAATAGTGATGCCATATAGTGATGTCAATAACTTGACAAGGGGTCAATTGTGCTGGATAGCTTCAGTGTCAACTTGACACACCTGGGTTGAGCAAGCCTCAATTGTGGAATTGGCTCCATTGGACTGGCCTGTAGTCAAATCTGTGGAGTATTGTCTTGATTGTTGAGTGGTGCGGGAGGGTCCAGCCCATTGGGAGTAGTGCCACCACTGGGCAGGTTGTTGTATATTGTATAAGAAAGCAGGTTGGCCAGGTGTGGTGGTGCATGCCTTTAATCCTAGCACTCGGGAGGCAGAGGCAGGCGGATCTTTGTGAGTTCAAGGCCAGCCTGGTCTACAATGTGAGTTCCAGGACAGCTGGGGCTACAGGGAGACCCTGTCTCAAAAAGACCAAAACAAAAAAAAAAAAAAAAAAAAAGAAAGCAGGTTGGGCATGGGCCAGGGGAGCAAGCCAGCAAGCTGCATTCCTCCATGGGCTGTGCTTCAGCTTCTGCCTCCAGGTTCCTGCTCTGAGTTCCTACCTTGGGATCCCTCAGCGATGAACTGTGACCTGGGAGATGTAAGACAAACCCTTTCCTCCCCAAGTTGTTATTGGTCAGAGTGCTTTGTCACAGCAATCAAAAGCAAACTAGAACACAGGTCTTCCAGAATTATAAAGGTTCAAAATGCAGGCTAGCCAGGGAGATGGCTCAGCAGCTGAGTGCACTGGCTGCTCTTGCAGAGAACCCAGGCTCAGTTCCCAGCACCCATATAACTGCTAACAATTAAGCAGAAACTATAGTTGCAGGGGATCTGCTGTCTCTTCTGGCCTCTTTCAGCATTTCACAACATGGTGTACTTACATGCATGTAGGCAAAACACTCATACAAGAAAAATAAAAATTAAAAAGATATTTCAAAATGCAGGCTAAAGCTATGGTTAAGTTGTGCAGATGACAACATCTTTTTAAACAATAAAAGCTGAACATTAATACCTATCTCTTAAAGGTACTAGCTAGCCACTTGGAAAAAATTAAACAACACTCTTAAAAGGACAAATAGAATTTCTTTTTTTTTTTTTTTTCTTGCGACAGGGTCTCCCTGTAGCCCCAGCTGTCCTGGAACTCATCTGTAGACCAGGCTGGCCTTGAACTCACAGAGATCGCCTGCCTCTGCCTCCCAAGTGCTACGGATTAAAAGGCATGTGCCACCAGGCTGGTAGACATTTTTTTTTAATTTATTTTATTTTTTTTATTTATGTGTATGACATGTATTGTATGCATGTAGGTTGGTGCACCCATGTCATCAAATGCCCCGAGGAGATCGAAGAGAGGGAGTTGGATTCCCTGGAACTGGAGTTCTCCTGGAATTGAATTAGTTAGACGGTTCTCGGCCGCCATGTGGCTGGGGATCAAACCCCGGGTCCTCTGAGAAGTAGCAGCCGTCTTATTACGCTTAGGCCATCTCTCCAGCCCGAAAATAGATTTCTTTAAAATCTTCCAAAAGTTAAAGTTATGACTTTCTTTCTTTTTCTTTCTTTCTTTCTTTCGTGCTTTCTTCTTTCTTTCTTTCTTTCTTCTTCTTCTTTCTTTCTGTTTTTTTTTTGTCTTTTTACAGGTCTCCCTGTAGCCCACAGCTGGCCGTGGAAACTCACTATGTTAGACCAGGCTGGCCTGGATCTACAAGATCTGCCCACCTCTACCTTTGAGTGTGAATTAAAGGCTTGGGCCACCATGCCTGGCCATCATTCCTTTAAGATATAGGAATTACCAGCCATGTTTCTATATCTTCCCCTAGAAAAATACAACAAACAAAATTTAGTTACCTACTATGAGCCAAAACATTGCATTAGAATCTCTGAAAGTTAAATGAGGAATAAAGCATTGAGATATATATTCTGGTCCAAGAACACCCTTCCCCATAATCTGACAAGAAAGTTCAGTATGGGCCTGGTAGTCCAATGTCATCATTACTTAGAGATCCTACACTAGACAACTGTAGAATCATAGTCAGAAATGATAATGGTTGAAATAGATTTGATAGTTCTGCGAGGCGAGGTATAACCACCCTCTAAAGGTTTGGGTTGGAAGACGTAAACCCAAAGCCAACACCATTAACAGTGCCTTCTTTTTTAGAATATTATCACATACTTTATTTAGAGTCACCACATTTCTCTGGTTGGATGGTGCCTAGTAGTTTTATCTTGGCATAACAGTGTAATCACAGGAACAGATTTAAAAAAAATATATGATGGGGCTGGAGAGATGGCTCAGCAGTTAAGAGTGCTGACTGTCTTTCAGAGGACACTGGTTCAATTAAACACCCACATGGTGGAAGAACCATCTTTAAGTGGGCCATGGTGGCTGCCAGCTTTTAATCATAGAAATAAAAGGGGACAGAGGAGNTTTTTTTTGTCTTTTCGAGACAGGGTCTCCCTGTAGCCCCAGCTGTCCTGGAACTCACTCTGTAGACCAGGCTGGCCTTGAACTCACAGAGATCCGCCTGCCTCTGCCTCCCAAGTGCTAGGATTAAAAGGCATGTGCCACCATGCCTGGTAGAATTTCTTTTTTTTTAATTTAATTTTATTTTTTTTATTTATGTGTATGAATGTATTGTATGCATGTAGGTTGGTGCACCCATGTAGTGCAATGCCGAGGAGATCAGAAGAGGGAGTTGGATTCCCCTGGAACTGGAGTTCTCCTGGAATTGAAGTTATAGACGGTTCTCGGCCGCCATGTGTGTGCTGGGGATCAAACCCGGGTCTTCTGCAAGAGCAGTCAGTGCTTTTAACCGCTAGGCCATCTCTCCAGCCCGAAAAATAGAATTTCTTTAAAATTCTTCCAAAAGTTAAAGTTATGACTTTCTTTTTCTTTTTCTTTCTTTCTTTCTTTCGTGCTTTCTTTCTTTCTTTCTTTCTTTCTTTCTTTCTTTCTTTCTTTCTGTTTTTTTTTTGTCTTTGATACAGGCTCCTTCTGCAGCCCCAGCTGGCCTGGAACTCACTATGTAGACCAGGCTGGCCTGGATCTTACAGAGATCTGCCTACCTCTACCTCTTGAGTGCTAGAATTAAAGGCTTGGGCCACCATGCCTGGCCATCATTCCTTTAAGATATAGGAATTACCAGCCATGTTTCTATATCTTCCCCTAGAAAAATACAACAAACAAAATTTAGTTACCTACTATGAGCCAAAACATTGCATTAGAATCTCTGAAAGTTAAATGAGGAATAAAGCATTGAGATATATATTCTGGTCCAAGAACACCCTTCCCCTTATATATGACAAGAAAGTTCAGTCAAATGGGCCTGGTAGTCCAATGTCATCATTACTTAGAGATCCTACACTAGACAACTGTAGAAATCATAGTCAGAAATGATAATGGTTGAAATAGATTTGATAGTTCTGCGAGGCGAGGTATAACCACCCTCTAAAGGTTTGGGTTGGAAGACGTAAACCCAAAGCCAACACCATTAACAGTGCCTTCTTTTTTAGAATATTATCACATACTTTATTTAGAGTCACCACATTTCTCTGGTTGGATGGTGCCTAGTAGTTTTATCTTGGCTATACAGTGTAATCACCAGGGAAGATTTAAAAAAAAATCATTGATGGGGCTGGAGAGATGGCTCAGCAGTTAAGAGTGCTGACTGCTCTTTCAGAGGACCCGGGTTCAATTCCCAGCACCCACATGGTGGCCAAGAACCATCTTTAAGCTGGGGATGGTGGTGCACGCTTTTAATCCTAGCACACACGGAGGCAGAGGTAGGTGGATCTCTGTGAGTTCAAGGCCAGCCTGATCTACAGAGTGAATTCCAGGCCATCTGGAGCTATAGGGAGACCCTGTCTCGCACACACACAACAACAACAACAACAAAATCATTGATGTCTGCCAGGTGTGGTGGCACACACCTTTAATCCCAGCACTCAGGAAACAGAGGCAGGCAGGTGGAGCTCTGTTAGTTCAAGGCAGCCTGGTCTACAGAGCAAGTTCCTGGACAGCTGGGGCTATAAGGAGACCCTGTCTCAAAAAGACCAAAAAAAATAATAATCATTGATGTGATTTAACCACACAGATTCTGTTGAATTGGCCACAGATGTATTCTGGGTTCCAGGTAATTCTAATGTGCTGTGAAGGTTGAGGGCTCCTGATGCACCCCACACTCCTGCACACCATTTCACAGATAAATCCAGCCTTGGAAAGCTGGTCAATGGCGTTTAGTTAAAAAATAGTTTAGCACCTTTCCTTTTAAAGACTGAAGCCAGGAAGTGAACTTGAGACTCACCAGTAGGATTCCTCTAGGCTACACCCAAGCACTAGGAAGCATGGGTCCACGGGCTTCTGAGACCACCTCCAGGACACGGCCTCATTCCTGAGTCAAAACATCTCTTTGGTGTTGGCATGGGCACTTCTGTTTTAAAGATGTTTAAAATTTGTGTCCAGATAGATTTTTCATGAGGTCACATTTTTCTACCTTGGGTCTTCTAAATAAAATCAGATTACAATCACCTTTAAAGTACATCCAACTTAGTTTTATTTGTAAAAGTCACTTTTTTGTTTTCTTATTTAAAACTTGATTGATTTCCAGCCTTGCTCATGAACTCAATGGGAGAAGTAATTCTTAAAATAAAAAGTGAAGCCGGGCGTGGTGGCTCATGCCTTTAATCCCAGCACACTGGAGGCAGAGGCAGGCAGATCTCTGTGAGTTCAAGGCCAGCCTGGTCTATATAATGAGCTCCAGGCCAGCTGGGACTAAAGGGAGACGCTGTCTCAAAAAGACCAAATAAGGAAAGGAAGGAAGGAAGGAAGGAAGGAAGGAAGGAAGGAAGGAAGGAAGGAAGGAAGGAAGGAAGGAATGATTCTGTGGCATGATAGACACTTTTTTTTTGTTTGTTTGTTTTTTCGAGACAGGGTCTCCCTGTAACCCCAGCTGTCCTGGAACTCACTCTGTAGACCAGGCTGGCCTTGAACTCACAAAGATCCGCCTGCCTCTGCCTCCCAAGTGCTAGGATTAAAGGCATGTACCACCACGCCTGGCTTATGATAGACACTTTTACCCTCTGGAGTTAACAAGCCTCTTTTTTATACTTGTAAGTTATTTATGCTGGCATTCATATAAGAGAATTTTTTTTGAGACAGGGTCTCCCTTTAGTCCCAGCTGGCCTGGAGCTCACTATGTAGACCGGGCTGGCCTTGAACTCACAGAGATCTGCCTGCCTCTGCCTCCTGAGTGCTAGTATTAAAGGCATGTGCCACCACGGCTGGCTTAAAGACGGTTCTTAGTTGCCATGTGGGTGCTGAGAATAGAACCCAGGTCCTCTGCAAGAGCAGTCAGAGCCATCTCTCCAGCCCCAAGAGAATTTTTATTATAGTAAAGTCTCCTAAGAAACATAAAATCTCATGTTAAATATTCGTTAGAAGCAGTGTAAAAGGATGATATATACATAAATAACCACGTCTGCCCATCCTGTGGTGTGAGTGGGAGCAATTCTGGTGTCCCTGGGCTTGTTTGAGTGAGCACTCATCAGTCAGCCCACTTGCATTTAGAAGGCTGTTGGGAGAAGTCACCCTATGCCCCAGGTCTGTGAATAGAACCCGGCAGTGGGAACAGTAACCAAGGCACAATGAGTGCATGAAAAAGGGTCGCCCTGGACTGCCTGATTCACAGCGATGTGTGCTCTGAACTCTGAAGTCATATCTTTTCTGCTAGGTCTAACAACTTTTTGCCACCAGTCTAATGTTGAATGAAAAAATGTGCCCATCTGCAGCAACCACATCCTGACCTCTCCAGGTCCCTTCTAGTTGTGGGCTGAACCCTGCTTCTTGTTCTGCTCCAGCAGAGGCCCCTAGTCACCTATCTAATGATGGGTTTTCCAGAGGCCTGGCTTGATAGTGTCATTTATTATTGTCAGGGAGATCTGACAAAATGCTTATAAAAAACTGGATGCATTGTCTTTCTATCAGCAAGATATAAAGAAAGAATTTTGTAAGAACTTTCTGTGCTTTCTACCAATGCTTTTGATGTTTGCCCCTGGCTTTGTCCACTTTCAGTTGCTGTATCATGCATTGTGGACTGAGTCATTTATAAAGAATGAAGGTTTATTCACCTCATGGTTTTAAAGTCAAGAACTGGCTGTGCCTGGTCAGGTCCTTCTATAGAGTCTAGAGGCATCTCAGAGTATCACATGGCCAGACAGCATCCTTGCATGGGTCTGTCTTTCTCTTCTTAGAAAGCGGCAGTTCTGAATTGAGGGTGAAGCTCATGTAGTGCCTGCCTGTAATGCACAACCCTAGCACAGCATAAAATAAACTGAAAATAAAAGAAAAAGAAAAGTCATAGCCCTAAAGGATTAACCCCGATGACCTCATTTACTTTAATTTTCTCTCAAAAGTTCTATCTCCAAATATCATAGACTGTTTTCACCTAACACCTCTCAATGGGGATCAAATCTCAACATGAATTTTGATGAAAACATTTGAGTCATAACAGTAACAAAATAATTGTATTATTTGTAACTATGTAGACATATAAATTTTTTTCTTAGCAAAGAATAAGATTGTAAGGAGATACATCAATGGATAAGTAGTGATAGCTCACTTTCCCCACATCTCTTTGTTCCTATATTTTGTAAAGATTCTATAGTGAGCTATTTTGTTTCTATTAAAACTATTCTAGAAATTCTTTCCCTGTTATGGGCATAAATCATCCTATACTTTTGTCTATGGCAATCTAATTACCTAAAGTGCTGATTTACCTTAAAGCCAGACAGATGGGTTCCTTAAAATTTCATTTCTTCACAGATTAAAGGAAGGTTTGGATTAGCCAAGAAAGTATATTTAAAGAAAACTGAGAAGGTTTAAAAGATATTGCTGGCTATAAAAGGCAGCAGGCAGGATACCGGTGGGGATGAAACTGTTCTGTGCCGTGACTGCATGCATGTTGATATCCTGACTGAACTTGCACTGTGGTATTGCAAGGTGTTACCCCTGAAGAAAACTGCATAAAGCATGCATGGCCATATCTGTCATTTCTCCCAAATACATGTGAATTTTTCATATCTGCAAGTAATGCTTTAATTTTTAATTTATCTTAATTTTAATGTTGGGATCAAACTCAGGACCTCACGTATGCTAGGCAAGTTTCTACCAGTGAACCCCCCAGCTCTCAGGAGACTTCCTGGTCCTTTTAAGGGGCCCTCCACTGCCTGCTTCACCACTTTCTTGATGTCATCATATTTAGCAGCTTTCTCCAGGCTGCAGGTCAGATCCACAACAGACACGTTGTGTTTGGGAACATGGAAGGCCATGCCAGTGAGTGTGGTGATTTGAATGAGTGTCCCCCATAGGCTTTAAGTATTCAGACATTTTGTCTCCAGTTGGCGGCACTGTTCTTGGAGGTCTTAGAAGGTGTGGCCGTGCTAGAGGAAGTATGTCACTGGGGGCAGGCTTAGTGAGTTTAACTAGTCTTGCGGTCTCCAGTCGCTCTCTCTGCTTCCTGTGCTCATTGCGAGATGTGACCCTCGAATTTTTACTCCAGCTCCAGCAGCCATGCCTCCCACCACAATGGACTCTGATTCCCTGGAATCGTCAATCGAAAGCTCAAATAAACTCTTCCTTTTATAAGTTCCTTTGGTCGTGGTGTTTTATCATAGCAACAGAAAAGTGACTAATACAGTGAGTTTCCCATTCAGCTCTGGGATGGCCTTGCCCACAGCCTGGGCAGTGCCAGTGGATGCAGGGATGATGTTCTGGGCAGCCCCATCACACTACCGTTTCCCAGAGGGACCATCCACGGTCTTCTGGGTAGCCATGATGACGTGAACTGTGGTCATGAGTTGTAGGCATTCTTTTGGCAGAAGCACTTAAGAGAGTCAGCAAGCAGCCTCCAAGCCTGGCCCCCGCTGATATCCTGCAAACCTGTGAAACCTGGGTGCCAACTGTCAAAGTATTGATCTGGAGCAAATGGCCTGAAGCCCCACTTGTCCCAACCAGCTGTCCCAGCCCCCAATTCTGTGTGTCCCAGCCCCCAATTCTGCATGTCCCAGCCCCCAATTCTGCGTGTCCCTAGCCCCCTTGCAAGGATCTGTATAAAATACCCTGAATTACAACATTAAAGTGAGTTTTTCCCCCCGTGGAGTTACTCCCTGTCTCTCTGAGTCCGTCTCTTTCCTTTTTCTCTCCGGGTTGCTCCCACCATCCCCGTCCCCCCGCTAGAGCTCAAGCTAGGACTGTCAGTCGGCTGGCCGGGAATGGTTCTGAGACTTGCAGCATGGAGCCTAGTCCAGGGAGAAGAAATCTAGTGAAAGTTGGCATATGCGTCATACATTTAAAGGACCACCAGACACATACTTCAAACAACAAGTTCCTCAATAATGCAGGAGTTGATATGGATGACCTTGGCCAGGGGAACTAAGCAGTTGGTGGCGCAGGAGGTGTTGCTGACAGTCTTGAGGGAGTTGTCATACTTCTCCGTGGTTCATGCCCATCACAAACATGGGGGCATCAGCAGAAGGGGCAGAGATGGTGACCCTTTTGGCTCCACCCTTCAAATGGCCCCTAGCTTTCTCCATGTTGTGAAGACCCCAGCAGAGTCCTCAACACACTCCACACCAGCACCACCCCATTCGATGCTGTTAGATCTCACTCCTGGAAGAGGCAGATGGCCTTCCCACTGATGACAAGTTTCCCATTCTCAGCCTTGATGGTGCTGTTGAACTTGCCATGGGTGGAATCACACTGGAACATGTAGACCATATAGTTGAGGTCAGTGAAGGGGTCATTGAGGGTGACAATATCCACTTTGCCAGAGATGAAAAAAGCCCTGGTGACCTGAAGCCCAATATGCCCAAATCTGTTCACTCCAGCCTTCACCACCATCGTGTATCAGGGATGAGGCTGGCACTGCACTAGAAGATGCAGCTGTCTCTAGAATGGGGAGGAGCAGAGAGTCCCCTTATCAGTTATTAAAATAATTTTGGGGGCTAAAAAGACTGCTTGGTGGTGAGGAGCACTGGCTGTTCTCATAGCAGATTCAGGTCTTGTCCCCACCACATGGTGGCTAACCTAAGTTCCAGGGCATCCAACGCCCTCTTCTTGCCTTTGTGGGCACTGCATACATGTTGCGCACTTACACATATGCAGGCAAAGCACTCATACACATGAAATGTAAATAAATAAATTTTAAAATAAAAAATGGTGATAAAGACAGGAGGCTGGCAGACATGTGGCTTTGTACAGCAGGAAAGATGACAACCTTTTAAGCCAGCTGATGTGACTTGAGAAAACCCGTGGGAGTTGGCAGGAAACCTGTTGACTAAGCTGTATAGCAAACAGTACAATAAATGCTCTTCCACTTTATTACCTGTCCATCAGGAGAAATTGGTAAGTGGTTCCAGGCTGAACAAGGTAGGTTCAAAGAACTGTCCAGCAGTTCCTGATAACCACCTGGACGAGGGACTTCCTCGCCAGCCCGAGAGTAGTCCTGGGTCCAATGCATTTTGATGACTGCTGCCAAGGTTTGTCCTCGATATGCAAAGGTTCTCCCTCTTTTCGATACCGAGATGTTTGGAATGTGGTCCTTTGAGTATGGCATTACTCTCTTGAACCCTCGGCATCTGTGATTCCCTGCATAAGAGCTCCAGAACAGTGGCCCATGAAGCTTTGGTCATGGAACAGAGGAGCTGCTCTGCTCACAAGGACCTACCCGTCCCTGAGGATACATAAACAGTTCTGAGGATATATAAACAGTTACTGGCTTGCTCTCCTGGCCCATGCTCAACCTGCTTTCTTATACAATACACAACAACCTGCCCAGGGTTGTTACTACCTGCAGTGGGCTGGGCTCTCCTACATCACTCAACAATCAAGAAAATACCCTACAGACGTGGCCACAGGCCTGTCCAATGAAGACAACTCCCTAGTTGAGGCTCCCTCAGCCCAGTTGTGTCAAGTTGACCCTAAAGCTGTCCAAAGAAATTGTCTCTCAGGGTCTCATCAACTGTTAACTGCATTAAGTCCTCTGGGAGGGATGGAGCCCCATGCACTCCCACTCTGTCCATGATAGGATGTTGTTGGGCCTATTGTAAAGAGGTAATCACAGCTGCTGTGAATTCAGGAGCCCAGCATCCAGACCTGATTAGGAGTCAGTGTCGCCAGCCACTCCTGGGCTCAACCTCATGTCCCCAGCCACTCCTGGGCACATCCCCCATGTCCCCAGCCACTCCTGGGCACATCCCCCATGTCCCCAGCCACTCCTGGGCACATCCCCCATGTCCCCAGCCACTCCTGGGCGCGTCCCCCATGTCCCCAGCCACTCCTGGGCGCGTCCCCCATGTCCCCAGCCACTCCTGGGCAC
>VZQC01001693.1:450717-508246 GCA_009823505.1 Rhizomys pruinosus
AAAAAAAAAAAAAAAAAAAAAAAAGAAAGCAGTTTTATGGGCACATCATGTCTATTTGGCAAAGCAATAGTAATAGTTTTCCCAACTTGAACACAGGATTTTGACTGGGTTTACAATACTGTGTTTTTGTAATCCAAGATACTTTCAAAATTCCTGAGCATTGTGTACCTTTTGTCTCTCCAAGAGCAAACCTAACGTAGCCTGGCATGTATACTGTCTGGGTAGTAACCTCTTTAAACGGGGCCTCAGGAACTCTGGTCCTCTTCTCAAATTTATGGCACCCAAATCATTAAAATAATGACCCCTTGGCTGAGTAGATGGCTCACTGAGCATTCCTATGCGGGCTCACATGAGTGAGAATGGTTAACAGCCTCTCTGTGAGTTTTATATAAATGCCCCGGTCCCTCTTGCATCTGCCCACACAAAGGATCTGAGTGACTAGAAACAAACAAATCTCCAGATCAGACATGCTGATGTCATCATGGGGAACCCGGAATAACTCAAACCCTGGAAACTGTCAGGGAGCAGAGAGGAGTGGCGTGGTGATGGCTATCCTCTGGCTTCACTCCAGAGTCTTCCTCGTGAAAGAGAATGCCTGATGCATTAAATGCCTTGTCTGCAACTGCTGGGCCTGTCCTCTCCTGCCAGACAGTTCTGACCAAGATTAGATCTCCACGCCTAAGGATAAGACCTAGCCGAGGAGTCCCAGCTCCTCCGTTCCACACGCGTACTTGTCCACACCTTTGAAGGTCTTTTCATTCTCACGGGCAACAATCATTCCACGGTGCTCAGCTGGTGGTATGGACGAAAAGTCACTAGTCATTTGACTGATTCCCAAAACAAGCATGAGGGGCAAGGGAGATGGCTCAGGGTGGAAAGTGCTTGCCATACTGACCGAGGACCCAAGTTCCAGTCCCAGACCCCTGTGAAAAAAGCAGGCACAATGTTACAAGTCTGTAATACCAGTGCTAGGGTCGAGGAAAGAGATTGCTCTCTAGGGTTTGCTGGCCAGCAAGATCCAGGTTCAGTGAGATACTCTGCATCAAAAACTAAGATGGAGAGCCATAGAGGAAGACACCTCACATCAACCACTGACCGCCAAGCACACATGGGACCCCCCCATATGCACATATACATGAACACAGACGGCCATTAGACTTAATTTTCTGCTGCACTTAACCCTAATGCCTTATGAGTCAGCTGGGAAAGTGTGTGAGGCAGTGTCAGCCTATGGTGCACAGCTGATGACAGTCCCACTTGGGAGCACCAACAATTACAAGCAATATGCTTCCCTAGGGCACCTTGTAACAGAGACTGTACTAATGTGGAAGCCAGGCACTGAATTGACTTCCTTTTGGAAACAGTGACATGCACATTAGATACAGCCATAAAAGGGTCTTTTGTCTTTAAGAAAGCAAAATGTCAGGCCTGGAAGGCTTCAGGATGACTTCAGTTCATTGGCCAGGATTGTTACGGATGACAGAATGACTTCCTCCTTGGGTGATTGCTAATTTTCTTGCTGGGCCTGTGGTATTGCCTCTAGCTACAGGCAAGAACAGAAAAAGCAAGCCACCTGGATCTCCAGAGTGGTCCCTGAGAGGATATAGGATAAGCTCCGGCTTGATCCCATGATGGCAGAGGGAGGTCACGTTTGAAGGCAACACTGTAATTTTGTCTGCTCATAGAGTCCTGTGATTAGTAGACTTAATTAAAGTCCTGTTTCAGATGAGTTGAATGGATTTGGTCTTAGCCTCTATTAGATAATTGGCATGGCTACTGAAGGCTTTCATGAGAAATTTACCAGAAGCCCTGGTAATTAGGTTGACCAGTGGTCCTCATAAAGATACGTCTATATCTTAATGCTCAGACTCTGTGAGTGTGAAAAGGGGTCTCTGCAGACTTGTTACCACCGGTGAGATCATCAGGAATTATCTGGAAAGGCCCTAAATCCAGTGAAAAGTGTCTTTATGAGAGACACAGGAGAGAGCCATGTGAAGAGGGAGGAAGAGGCTGGAGTGATGCGGCCACAAGCCAAGACCAGGAAGCACCAGAATCTACCGGAAGCAAGGGAGAGTCTCCTATAGAACCTGGGGGGAACATGGCAGAGTTAAGAGGCACTGCCCTGTGAAGCTTCAAGGAGCCCACTTGGATTGTTTTGCCCAGCCAGCCTGTGACAATGCCTTATGACAATCTCAGGCAGCTGAGGAAAGGCAGGCTGGATACTGCTGGGAGAAACTTCTTCACAGAGATCTCATGTTCCTGAACGTCTTGCTAGTGTGGGGATGACTGGCTCCGTTCTCAACTGTCTTTTCAAGGACATGTGTTTTTGTAAACAGGCTTGGAAGATGCAGTTTCCCTTCAGAGAAAGGGTAAAGCTATTGTCTCTTAAAGAGATATAGGTTCTCTAAGCTTGCAAGGCTGTTGCTTTGTCATTTGGCCCTAATGTGCCACCCTTTGAGTGTTGTGGCTTAGGAACCAGTGTAAAATAGCTGAGTTAGGGGTGTAGTCAGTTGTAGAGTGGCTGCCTAGCAGTCTACACATGAGGCTAAGGGTTCAATCCCTAGGCTATTACTATGCGGAGTGAAGTGTCTGTTGTCTCTAAACCTAAGAGTCATCTTTCTTCTACCAGCATCCAATAAGCTATGGCAAGTGGCTCATTAGAATGAAATTATGTTGAATCTCAGATTTTCCACAGTTAATAGCACATATTATCCCTAAATCTTCTATAATAAGGTCATAAATGTCACTTTAGCTCCCTCTTCACCTCTTGGAAATGCCCAATTTAATTCTACCCTTCCCTACAATCCTCTAGAATTATATCAACATTGTTGGCAAAAGAAGCAAATTATGAAGAGACTGATCTATTTTTCTATTTTACATTTTCATCAGTGAGGAGAGGATAAAAAAGAGGGAATATTTCGCATCTGAAAAGCAGCATAAATCAAGAGAGACAGTGATGAACATATGAACACGAGCAATCTTTATTATATTTACGAAGTTATATGGAGTCAAGAATGCCTGCATTAGAATATATCATCCCTGCTTGTCATCTCGAATTAGATGCAGAGCTGACTTGTTGACAGTTTTTCCTCAGGCTAGAAACATAGATTCCATCCCAGTCTTTGCTTCCCAGCTCCAGATAGCTGAGCTATGGGTATAGCATTGTGCTAATGCACACTGAACTTTATGAAATAACTAGTCAGTGCCATTTGTGGTTAAATGCTGTTAATACATCATATCAACAATGCTGTCATCATTCAAAATGAGGCAAAAGAAAGGAATAGGGAGAATGCTTCAGTTCACAAGCCCGTGCCAGTCAGAGCAGGCGGTAGCCGGAGCCTGGAAGTTGCTTGTTTGTCTGCAGCACCACCCATTCTTTGTCTTGTTTTGGCACCTTTGCCCAGGACCTTCAGGCTACCTCCCAGCAGCCTCCAAGAGTTATCTCAGAGCCAAAGCTCTGGCCCTCCTGGGATCTCCACACCATCCCCAATCGTACCTGACTAGGAGTTTCCAAACTGTCACTACTGCAAACCAACATTAGTCCTTTCTTGGTCTACAATCAAATCATTCAGGGTAGCCACAGAAGAAACTGGGGACATTATAGATCGAAAGCCATATGTTGAACACTAGGGGATTGTGTACTTGGGTAGGTTGAGTCGAGAAACAAATGTCTATTTCTGGTGTTAGCAAGGCTTCACTGCTTTGACCAAGTAGCTAGGGAAAGCAACTGAAAGGAAGAGGGATTCATTTTAACTCACTGTGTTAAGGATCTCAGTCCCGAGTCTTTGGCTGCGTTAATTCTGGGCCTTGGGCGCAACAGAGGATCTCAGCACATGGTGGAAGAGGTTCTTCAGTGCATGGTGGCCAGGAAACATGAAAGGGAATTGGGTCCCAGGTACAGCCTTCAAAGCACCCCCTTGGCAACCTACATATTCCAGCCAGCCGTACCCCTAAGTTTCCACTTTCTTCCCCAAATAACACCACTCACAGGGGACCAAGAGTTCAATATATGAGTCTGTGGGGAGAGTTCATAGTCAAATCATAACATCTATGTTGTGCTCACTTGAGCATTTTAATCAAAGTGGGAGGGCACTAAAGAAGCAGGAAAAGGTGAAGATCTTACTGCTTAGCTTTTTTTATTTTTTAACATTTTTTTTATTGATGCTTTGTGAATTTCATACATCATTTTCCAATTCAGTTCAGGCATATCTCCCCTTATCTTCCCCCCCACCCCCACCCCAACCAGATCATGCATTCTGCCATGACCGTCCTGCATATCTCTCTCAGTTTTTTTTTTTTCCATTTTTTAGCTATAAGTGATAGTCCATGAGTACAAGCATGCTTCATGTAAAACCAATTTGCAGGCTGTTGTGCCCAAACCCCCACAGCCCCACCTTCCAGCGGGGGGTGAGGGGTTGTATGTTCAATCAGGTTAATCAAATGAGGGTCCAGACTACATTGCTGTTGTTTCACCATTCACCCCAATCGCAGCCCTTACATTCTACCACGCCCCCTCTTCCGCAGATTATTCCCTGGGCTTAGAAAAGGGGCACAGGTGGATGAGAAGCAGAACAGTCCACTCTCTCTGGAGCTGTTGTCTTGATTCTGGTCAATTCTGGCTGTTTCCTTTCATGGGCTGACAGTCTGTCCAGGCTTAGCTTTAACTGTCAACTTGACTTGGCCCAGCGTCACCTGAGAAGGGAATCTCAGGTGAGGGAGTGCCTAAATCAGGTCAGCGGACATGTCAGTGGGGATTGTCTCAATTGTTAATTGATGTAGGAGAGCTCAGCACTGCGAGTGGTACTGCTCCCTGGGGAGGTTGTCCCGGTGTGTAAAAGAAAGTTAGCTAGGGGCTGGAGAGATGGCTCAGTAGTTAAGAGCACTGGCTGCCCTTGCAGTGGACCCAGATTTGGTTCCCAGCACCCACATGGCGGCTATCAACAGTCCCTAACTCCAGATCCAGGGGATGGAATGCCTGCTCCTGGAGTCTGTGCACATTGCATGACATGGGAAACACTTAAATATATGCAGGTAAGACAGCCATAAACATAAGATAAAAATTAACAGACTTTAAAGTCTACAAAGAAAAACAAGTTAGCTGAGCATGAGTCTGAGAACAACCAGCATGCAGTGTCTCCTGTGGTTTCTCTTCAAGTTCCTGTTTCAGTTCCTGCCCTGACTTCTTCCTTCAGTGATGGACTGTGACCTCTAAACTGAAATCAACCCTCTCCTCCCCTAAGCTGCTTTAAGTCAGAATGTTTATCACAACAATAGAGATGAAACTAGACTAGAAATTTTCCCCTGGCTGAGGGGGATAGAGGGTGCAAGATGACTACTCCACACTGTAGAATGTTTCTTAGTCACAGAAAGTGTTACCTGCCTGAGGGACTCTTCTCTCAGTATATTTATTCCATGACTTCCATTCCCTGTGGTTGAGAGTGGGGAGAGGGCATACCTCTGGCATCCAGAAAGGCACGGTGGTGACTGTACATGTGAACTGAGCCTTCAGTGATCACCTTTTTGGTTTTTTTCATCTTTTCGAGACAGGGTCTCCCTGTAGCCCCAGCTATCCTAGAACTCACTCTGTAGACCAGGCTGGCCTTGAACTCACAAAGATCTGCAATACCATGGCTCGTACAAAGCAGACTGCCAGTAAATCCACCAGTGGTAAAGCACCCAGGAAACAACTGGCTACAAAAGCCGCTTGCAAGAGTGTACCCTCTACTGGAGGGGTGAAGAAACTTCATCATTACAGGCCTGGTACCGTGGCATGACGTGAAATTAGATGCTATCAGAAGTCCACCGAACTTCTGATCTGCAAACTCCCCTTCCAGCGTCTGGTGCAAGAAACTGCTCAGGACTTAAAACAGATCTGCGCTTCCAGAATGCAGCTACTGGTGCTTTGCAGGAGGCAAGTGAGGCCTATCTAGTTGGTCTTTTTGAAGATACCAACCTGTGTGCTAGCCATGGCAAACGTGTAACAATTATGCCAAAAGATATCCAGCTAGCATGCTGCATACATGGAGAATGTGCTTAAGAATCCACTATGAGGGGAAACATTTCATTCTAATTTTTTTTCCTCTTGTTCCTGTTATCAGTAGTTCTGAATGTTAGATATTTTTTTCCATGGGGTCAAAAGGTACCTAAGTATATGATTGCGAGTGGAAAAATAGGGGACAGAAATCGGGTATTGGCAGTGTTTCCATTTTCATTTGTGTGTGAATTTTTAATATAAACGCAGGATGTAAAGCATTAATTTGAGTCAAAATGTTTCCGTGAACAAGTTTCAACAGTTCAACTTTATAACAATTATAAATAAACCTGTTAAAATTTTCTGGACTATGCCAGCATTTGGATTATTTTTCTTCTATTACTTATTTTTTTTAAATTTTTTAACAATAAGTAATAATTTATGAGTACAAGCATCCTTCATGTAAAACCAATTTGCAAGCAGTTGTGTCCAAACCCACACAGCCTAAGGGTCCCACCATCCAGCCGGGGGGGCTTGTATGTACAATCAAGCTGATCAAATAAGTGTCCAGACTATATTGCTGTAGTTTCACCATTCACCCCAATTGCAGCCCTTACATTCTACCATGCCCCCTCTTCCGCAGATTGTTCCCTAGGCTTAGAAAAGGGGCACAGGTGGACGAGAAGCAAAACAGTCTACTTTCTCTGGAGCTGTTGTTTTGGACTCTGGTCAATTCTGGCTGTTTCCTTTCATGGGCTGACAGTTTGTCCAGGAATAACCCCCCAATCCTACTAATAAGCACAAACAATTAGATATATAGGGATTTAAACAGTACCAATCGTTATGATAGGTTACTTTGGCACAGACACAGATGTTTGGATGGTATGCCAATCTATGAATCACGTTTTCTCTGCAAAATATGACAGGGTCCCACTGTGGCTTACAACATCTCCTAACCACTAGAGGATGTAAGCTTGTGGCATCAGCCATGGGTTATTCCTCCAAGGAGAGAGCTACTAGCCAATTAGATTTGGATATACAGACATATGGCTGCCACTGCTGCACAGTATTTCCAGGCAGGTGAGGTGCAGCTGGTGCTGACGGAGGAGTCTTGCTTGAGTCAAGGACCTATATTTGCTTTATTGGTTTAGTGGCCTTTGGTAACACTCTCTGGTATTCCAGAGACCAACTGTACACTTGCAAGTGCGGTCCCAATACATCTTTCCCATGCTTACATCAGGTCTTTGACAGCAGGGCCTTACCACCTCTCTTCTTGCAGGTATCCCAGTTTACAGGCAAGAAGCCTTTACCTTTTTGGGGGGGCGGGGCTTGGATCCCCTGGCCAACATCTCCTAGGTAGAATAATCCATTGCTGAAAGCAGAGCTCTCCTGCATTAATTTATTTTGCTTAAATTCACAGCTTAAAGAGACTTTAGTATTATATTTGGTTCTGAATAGAGAATAATCCTTTTCACAGTTCCTATGTCTATTATTCAATTAAAGNTCTCTCTATATATATATATATATATATATATATATATATATATATATCTTTAATTTACTGGCTCACCCAATGAAAATCCAAAGGTGGAGGAGCATATATGAAAGGCTGAGGACACTCTGGTTATGTCGTCGTCAGGTATCCTCTCTCCCTTTCTGTGCCTCTGAGTCTGGTTTTCCGTCAATCTCCTCCTTTCTCACTGTACATTTCCTTTCATGGGTGCCAGGGCAGTCGAGGTTTCTTTCACCTCAGCGCATCACTCTAGATGAGACAAAGTGGTTCCCTTCAAGTGTTCACACATAGAATCCAAGAAAAGGATTCTCAGTTCCAGTGTAGGTCACATGCCCATCTGAGGAACCACTTTCTGAACTAAAAGTGGGCAGGCTTTGTCATGAGCCAAATCCTGTGCAGTGAGAGCCTCACAACTTTCCCACGGAACGAGGAAGGGTGCCCAGAAAGTGACGCATGCCTCTGAAGATGCATGGGGGTAGCAGTCTCTCTCTCTTTTACTTCATTGCTTCATATGGTGAGCACCAAAGCTCTGCCTTATGGTAGGCCGGAAGGCAGTGCACCAAACTGAAGAGCCCAAATCATACCCTTTCCTCTTAAGTTGATTCCCTCTGGTAGTTCAAAAACTGGCCAACAAGGGTACGTTTCAGCTACTCTTCTTTTACTTGGACAATAGTAGATATCCATATATTTGCCAATCATTAATAAACACGTGATCCTCCTAGTTTTCCTTAAGACTGAATAAACTTAACATCAGTACAGTAACCATAAAAGTCTTTTTAAGAAGGTAAAAAGTCACATCTCTGAGGACACAGAACAAATACGCACTTTGAAAATTTCACAAGACCAAAATGGAAATCAACTTTGGAAAGCAACTTCTTTGTGATCTTAAGTATAAGAAAGTATCAGCTTGCACAATGACATGGATCTGGCTGTGACGCTGCTGAGATGTTCTCCTAGCCAGCTGGAAGCTGAAGCAGAAGGAGCATAAGTTAAGGCCAATCTGAGCAACACTATGAGATCCCACTGAAAAAATTCAGTCATTATCCCAGCCCTGGAAAACTCAGGCAAACAGCCTGTCATGAGTCTGAAACCAACCTGGCCTATTAGCAAATTCTGGGCCAACCTGGACTACAACAAACAAACAACAATCATATGTAAGATATATTTTAAAAATATATATAATGATGCGGGCTGGAGAGATAGCCTAGTGGTTAAGAGCACCGACTGCTCTTGCAGAGGACCCGGGTTTGATCCCCAGCACCCACATGGTGGCTAAGAACTGTCTGTAACTCCAATTCCAGGAGAACTCCAGTTCCAGGGGAATCTGAGACACTCTTCTGATCTCCGCGGCATTGCACGACATGGGTGCACAAACCTACATGCAGACAGTACACTCGTACACATACAAAAATAAATAAAATTTAAAAATATATATATAATGATGCAGCTTGAGATAAAAACAAAATTGTATGAAAAGGATAAAGCAAAATCAAACATAATCAAAACACTTATGCAGGCACTACTGAGAGTGGGCTGTAGAAAACTGAATGTTAAAGACTGAATCCACGTCCAAAAGCACAAAGACATAAGCACACAGACAAACTGAATAACAATCAGCAGTCTACATAATAGCTATAAATGTATATGCAAGGGGCCCATATCATTTTATAAATTAGTTCTGTCAATAAGGAACACATCATCTTCATCCTGTCACATTGTCTTACAAAAGAGATGAAAGAACATTTCCCAACTCATTTCACAAAACTATAGAGTCTCAATATCAAAGCCAGAAAAGAACAGAAATAGAAAATTATAGACCAATTTTACTAACGAACAGACTTAATCATGTTAAATACAGGGTTAGTACATCAAATTGTGTAATGTGTTAAACAATAATAATACATCACAACCGATTTGAAGGATGTATAAATAGTTTAACATTAGACAGCCTAACAAAACCCAACACATTGGAAGATTAAAGAAGATAAACTATGCAGGTGAAAGAAAACACCAGATAGAGTCTGTCTTTTGTTCAGGTTTTATAAAAGGGGGATTTAATAAACTAACATCAGAAAGTAATTTCCTTAAAATGATAAAGAGTAACTGTCAAACCTCGTGCTGAAATGGTGAATCTTCCTTTTTAAAAATCAGGTCCAGGGGCTGGAGAGATGGCCTAGCGGTTAAGAGCGCCGACCGCTCTTGCAGAGGACCCAGGTTCGACCCCCAGCACCCACATGGCGGCCGAGAACCGTCTGAAACTCCAATTCCAGGAGAACTCCAGTTCCAGGGGAATCCGACACCCTCTTCTGACCTCCGCGGCGTTGCACGACACGGGTGCACAGACTTGCATGCAGACAGTACATTCATACACATACAGAAATAAATAAAAAATAAATAAAAATAAATAAAAATAAAAATAAAAATCAGGTCCAGGCTGGAGAGCTAGGTCAGTGGTTAAGAGCACTGGTTGTTCTTATGGAAGACTTGGGTTCAAATCCCAGCACCCACACGGCAGCTAACAACTGTCTGTAACTCTTCTGTCCTTCTTAGGCATTGCACGACATGGGTGCACTTAAACACATGCAGCCTTAACACTCACACACATGAAATAAAAATAAAGAAAAATGTTAAAAAAGAAGCTATATTTAATAAATAAATAAATAAATAAATAAATAAATCGGGTCCAAGGCATGGTGGTGCAGGCCTACAGTCCCAGCACTCAGGAGGTAGAGGCAGGAGGACTGGGCGTTTGGAGTTAGCCTAGGCTGCACAGTAAAAACCTCTCTCAAAAACAAATAGAAACCATGAAAATAAATAAATAAAAATCAGATATAAAGAATTCCCACCACGTGTTTTCTAGTCAGTGCTGCACTAGAATTGTAGCTGTCCAGTAAGACAAGTTAAAACTCGAAGGGACAGGACTAAAAAGAGAGAAGCTAGCTGGGCACGGTGACACATGCCTGTCATCCTCACTTGCAGAAGACTGAAGCAAGAGGATTGGCAAAAGTCTGAGCCCAGTCTGGGCTATGTACAAATATGGGAAATGCCAGGCTCACATAGCAAGCCCCTGTTTTAAAATAAATAAATAATAAATAACGATAAGCAACCAAACAAAAAGCTAAACTCTTACTACTCAGAGATAATATTGATTTCTACATAGAAAATGCAAGAGAATCTATAGGAAACGTACAATTTATATATATATATATGTATATATATATATACATATATATATATTTTTTTTTTATCAAATCTAGACCCGTGTCCCCTACCCTATCCCCCCACTCCACCAGAGCTCATGCATTCTGCCAAACATGCTTTTTATCTCTTTCTCAGTCTTTCTCAATATTATCCATGTGGAAGTTTACTGTTTTGAGCAGAAGTTCACTGTTTCAGCCAGTCCTTTGATGCAGTCCTTTCTGTTGTTGTTGTTGTTGTTGTTGTTGAGGAAATCTACAATTTTTGAAAAACTTCATATGGTTTTATCTTGTTATAGCAAGTACACGATTCACCACAATACACAATTCACAGACACTTGGCGATTCTCACGGTACATTGTGGTGAACACAGCACCAAGGATGTTGCCCTCAAAGCCTACAGTCTGTTCAAGGAGCTAGGCAGTTAAAATGCCAGCACCACAGTGATGTCACAGTCACTTGGGGTGGGGGACTTGGGATGGTGTCGTCATTTATCTTGTGCGGAGAGTGAAATCCGGTCCAACAAAGCTTCCCAAAGGACTTGGTGTACTGCTGAGGTTTGAAAGCTGAAAAGCAGTTACCTAAAAGCCTGGGGAAAAGTAGGGCTGAGTGAGGGCGGAGCAGAAACGTGAGAGGCAGGGTTCACTTAGAAGGTTTTTTTTTTTATTAATTTATTTTTTATTTATTATTTTTTATGTGTATGAGCGTACTGTCTGCATGTAGGTTGGTGCACCCGTGTCGTGCAATGCCTCGGAGGTCAGAAGAGGGTGTCAGATTCCCCTGGAACTGGAGTTAAAGACGGTTCTTAGCTGCCATGTGGGTGCTGGGAATCGAACCTGGGTCCTCTGCAAGAACAGTCAGTGCTCTTACCAGCTGAACCATATCTCCAGCCCCTTATTTACTATTTTTTTTATGTGTATGAGTGTACTGTCTGCATGTAGGCTTAGCCAGGTGGGTGTGGTGGTGCACGCCTTTAATCCTAGCACTCAGGAGCCAGAGGCAGGTGGATCTCTGTGGGTTCAAGGCCAGCCTGGTATACAGAGTGAGTTCCAGGCCAGCTGGAGGTATAGGGGGATCCCGTCTCAAAAAAAAAAGAAGGTTTGAATCCTGGGGGTGAGACAGGGAAAGCATGAAGATTTGAGAGGAGAGAGACAGGTGTGAGGTGTGAGGTGAAAGCCCTTAAAGCCACGGGAAGTAGGTAGAGTGCGCTCAGAAGATATCTTCCAGGGCAGATAAGTGGTTTGTGCTTTAGAGAAAAGTTTTGGCTGCACTGTGGGGAGTGAACAAGGAGCCCCCGGACCAGGCCTGAGTGTGGGAGACAGGTTAAGAAGAGGAGGTGAGGAGATGGATTAGGAGAGGAGGTGGGGAGACAGGTTGGGGAGAGCAACAGGGTCTATCAAGAGATGATGGTAAGTACACAACGGTAGAGCCTGGGAGGAGGCAGGCGAAGTCGGGATAAGCTCAGAAGACGGGGGCACAGGGTGCGGACAGGTTGGAATGGACACATGGGGAAGGAATGATTTTCACATTGTTGTAGATGACACTGAAGACTGGGAGGAAATTTGCCTAAACTGTTGAAATTCCTTCTTAGTTGTAAAATCACATTTTTTTTTTGCCTTGGTCTTTATATTTTAGTTTTCTATTAAGCATAGTGCTTTCAGTAACAAGAAATAAATTGCTGTTTGATTTTTCCTAACATCTATTCCTTAGGGCTTAGCGCTCATTGAGAACAGCCGTGGTAACAGAATATTCTCTCATGTAAAGTGTTTTGCTTTTCACTGGTAGTTTCACATACATGGCAATTTGCAATCCCATAGGACTTCATGTTTTAGAAGCTAGCAAATCATACGAAAAAGCAAGAAAACCCCAGGCTTTGTGGAAGCGAGACCTCAACTGCTTACAGTTCTCAGGCTTAGGAGATACCAACTAGCACACTTTGGGTGTCAAGTGTAATAAAGGGCAGGAAAGCACTCATCAAACACACACTAATGTCAGCAGTCCTGCAGTAGGTGAGCAGGGTACAGTGCAAACCCTGTCCTGGCATTTATTACCTTGAGTGTCTCAGTCAGAATCAACCCTCCACAGCTACCCATCCACACTTCATTGCTCCTTTAAATGCTCCTAGTTAACTTCAAATCATGACTTGATTAGATACAGCCCTAGGTGGTAGTAAGACATCTTTTGGGAGGGCGGGTATCTGAGAGGAAGTTGCTAGCAGAAATCACTGAGAGAAGACTTTCCAGAATGTGAGCCTCACCACTGGCTGGGGTCCCAGGCTGTATATAAGGGGTAAGAAGGAGAAAACCAGGTGAACACTGACATTTCCATTTCTGTGCTCTCATCCCTCCAGATGTGAACGGTAGCCGCACACTCCTGCTACAGTGCCGTCCCCTTGTGATAGACAGTATCACCTGAACCCAGAACCCAAATAACCTTTCCTTGGGTAAGTTTTCTCCTTGGGTAATTGGTCACAGCGATGAGAGTAATGAACACAACTCCCTGTAACTGAACTTCACTTTCCCAACAGCTCATAGCTTTGATCACTTGCAAAGGCAAAGTGAGGGGAAAGGCATATTTCCTTCCATTTCACTGCCTTGAGCTGACCCCAAGGCCAGCCTGCCTGATGTGCCAGCATCGGCTGCATTTTACCCCCCTCCTGAACATCTGTGTCCTGTGTCCTGCTTCAGGAACTTCAGACCTACTTAATCTGATATCATTCCATGCACTTTGGCTTCAGTCCCATGGGGCTGAAATCTTAAATCATTCCATAGGGGCTATTGATGATTAATTTGGTAATTTCATATTCTTAAAAAGCAAACAAAAATCACCTTTTTCTTCCATACTAGATATTGAACCTAGGGCCTAGTGCATGCTAAGTAAATACTCTACGAATGATCTAAAAGCTTTTTTATCCCGTTTTTTTTTTTCTTAATTTTGACATAAATTGTCCAGGCTGGCCTTGGACTCATGTTCCTCCTGCCTTAACCTCTCAAGTAGCTAGGATTACAGGCCTGTGCCACCAGGCTTGGGCAAAAACACATTACTATGCTTCCTATGACCAGCTTTTTTTTTTTTTTTTTTTTGTCTTTTCGAGACAGGGTTTCCCTGTAGCCCCAGCTGTCCTGGAACTCACTCTGTAGACCAAGCTAGCCTTGAACTCACAAAGATCTGCCTGCCTCTGCCTCCCCAGTTCTAGGATTAAAGGCGTGCACCACCACTCCCAGCTATGACTGGATTTTTTGATGAGACAGAAATACCGTTTTATTTTTAAAATAATGCTCTTATATATTTTGCAAGCACTTTACTGTGTGTGAGCTGTATATTCTTACAAGAATTCATGTATTTAACTCACTAAACTCCAGCCAGCCATTCAATTGACATAAGCAGTCCTCCAGATTCTCAGCATCCTTGGAATAAATTTTCTCAGCAACAACTGCATTCTTTCATCTCTTCCTCCTCTTAACCCATTTTGAAGTTCAAAGTGGGTTTTTAGATACGACAGACAAGGAGGAAGGCCAGGAAAGGTTTTGGAATGTGAACAATCAGAGGAGCATCTGCCCACTGGCTGTCATTCCTCCGTGCCAGGAGACAACAATTTCAATTAATATGTCCCCTGGGAAGTACAGAGTAAGAAGAGCTAACCCTAACCCAAACTGAAAAGTCATAATGCAATTACCTTTTACCCTTTCAAACATCTAGACTGTGAAGGGGCCTCAAAGCCTGTAGAAGCTGCTTCCTCTCCTGGGATAAGAAAGTGGCTGAGAACTGCTTCAAAAGGCTGGCCTGAGATAAGGCCCCGTGCTGTCTCTGGACGCCAGCAGTCTGTCATCTGAAGGCCTGGGACTTCCAGGCGCTGATTACCTCTCACAGCGAGAAGGTTGAGGGCTAGACTTCTGGGGCAACAGGACATTTGTCAACCAGTCCTTGGGGAAACAGAAATTTCTTTGCCCTTATCCAATAAAGGAAGCAGAATTCCATTGTACGTTTTGCCTAGGAATTGTTCACGAAGAGTTTGCTGTGGACATTTGCGGAGCCTGTTCTGTGGGGCGTGTGATTGGCTAGCAGAAGAATAACAAGAATAGGATTGCACAGGCCCATGTGGATTTGAGAAAAGCCCAAGAGGGGGATCCAAGGTGTACACAACCTTCTACCAGAAGCAAAAATTAGTCCTGAGAATTTCCTCTCTCAGGGATGGTGAAATAATTCCTTTATCATTGTTTGGACAGCCCTGTGAATTAAGTCAAACTGTTAACATACTCATAGTAATCTTATGCTTTTTCTTAAGGAAACGGTCTTACCAGACACTTTTGAAACCCAGGCTGGCCTAGAACTCAAGATCCTCCGTCCCTGCTTCCTCAAGGCTGCGGGATTATGGCATGTGTCCCATATTCAGCTTTCCCTTTATACATTCTAATATTCTCCTTTGATGTTTGAGAAAATAATCTATACACAGAAATGGGTTGCAAGTAGTTCTTTTCCTAGAGAAAACAGTTCCAGAATGGGCTATAAATTAAAATAACTGGATGTACCGTTTTCCAGAGATGGATCTGTGGACTGTAGATATTTAGAAGACTTTATATAGAACTTTCAAGGCCTTCCAAACTATCCCCTTCTCTCACCTCTATTTTTAGAATTAGAGGGTTGAAGGCACTTGTCTATAAAGAAATGAAATGAGATTCTTGAGACTTGGATGTCAGGGGAGCTTCAGGACACTGCGTGACACAGGACAAACACGTGCCATATCCAGGCCACTTGGTTGAAATTCAAGGGAGTGTGTCAGTGGCCTAGAGCCAGAATCGGAGCTGCAGAAAGCATTTGCACTTTGACTGCCTACTGGTAAGCACCCACACCTCCATATCAGAAGAATGATAAACACGATCCCTGGTTTGATGTCTTTTTGTTTTACCATATCAAGAAGGGATGCTGGGATAAGATATTTGAAAAGTGGAGACCTTAGAAACCAAAGCACATCCATTGCTTACTAACTCTGTGATGTCTGGTAAGTTATTTCGTTTCTGTGTGTTGGGGAAAATGACATGGAATGTACTTACTTGTGATGAAGATTACCCAATAATAATGCCTGGTGGCTAGTCAGTACATACTAGCTTCCTTTCTTTAACCCCAAAATTCTGGAACTGCAGCCCACTTGGTAAGCATGAAATAAAAACCAAATGGACTTTTTTAAAATTTATTTTTTATTGTTATTAAACTTTTTCCATACATCATACATCATTTCTCAATCAAATTTACAGTCACTTCCTTTTCCATGCCCCCCACCCCACCTGAGTTCCTACATTCTGCCATACATGTCTTGCATCTTTTTCTGAGTCTTTCTAGAGGGTTTTTGTTTTTTTTTTTAGCAGAGGCTTATTGTTTGGGGGAGAACTTCACTGTTTCAGTCTTTTTTTTTCCAGTTCTTTTGTTGTTGCTGTTCTCTCCAACTTATATTGCTTATATAGATACATACATAAATATACACATACATAAATATATACACACATACATGCATACACATTTCACCTGAGTTGGAGGATTTTCTTTCTTTTTTTTCTTTTTTTCAAAAGATGTCATGTTTTCCTTAAGGAAGTGTTTGAAGTTTCCTCCTTGGCAAGCCCAAACAGCCATCAATCCTGTCCCCGTGCTCCACACTGTGTTCTTTGCCTCCCATGGACACCCGAATGAGGTCCAGTAAGCACAAGTCCTGTCTTGATCTTCCTTTACTGGCCTCCATGATACAGCCTGGGTAGTCCAACAATGGCAAGCTATACAAATGGCCTTTTACAATACCAGAAATGACCATGAACATCCATCCTGCATTCAGTACTGTTAGCTACACTGAGGAATATTGAAAACCTGTAAAAATTTTTAAATTGATTATTGAGAATATAGAAAAACTCTACAACTCAATACCACCAACAACAACCCAATTAAAAGCTGAGAAGGTTGGGGGAGGGCTGGAGAGATGGCTCTCGCTCTAGCTGCTCCTGGAAAGGACCTGGCCAGGTTTGATTCCCAGCGCCCACTGGCGGCTAACTGCCATGCATAACTCCAGTTCCACGGCATCCAAAGCCCTCTTCTGACCTCCGCAGACATTGCACAACGTGGGTGCACTTACACACATCCAGGCAATACACTCACATACATAAAATATTTGAAAAATTAAAAAATAGAAACTTGAGCAAGGGGCAGCTGTTGAGATGACTCAGCAGTTAAGAGCACTGGCTGCTCTTGCAGAGCATGCAAATCCAGTTCCCAACATCCACATGGCAATAACAATTGTCTATAACTCCAATTCCAGGGGAGTCCAATACCTTCTTCTGGTATCTGAGGGCATTATATAACACAGGTGTACTTACCCACATGCAGACAAAACACATAAAATAAAAATTTTTTTGTTAAAAAATAAATTTAAAGCCTGGTGTACTGGCACTCACCTTTAATCCCAGCACTCAGGAGGCAGAGGCAGACAGATCTCTGTGAGTTGAAGGCCAGCCTGGTCTACAATGTAAGCTCTAGGCCAGCTAGGGATAAAGGAAGATCTTGTCTCAAAAAGACCCCCAAAATAATTAATAATAATAAATAAATTTTAAAAATGTTTAAGCTGAGCAAAGGATCAAAAAAAATATTCCTCCAAAGAAGATGCCCAGGGTCTGTCAAGATGTCTCAGTGGGTAAAGCACTTGCTGGCATGCTGTGCCCTGAGTTTAAACCTTAGAACCCACATAAGAGAAAACCTGTACCCCAAAGTTGCGGTCTGTCCTTGTAATTAAAACTCCACCCAGAAGATGCCTACACACGTGGCATTTCGCCTCCCCCCACCCCTGGGTTCCCAAGACCCACAAGAAAGGGTCTCTGAACCATAGTTCAGGGAAGTCTAACCAGTTTACTGGAAGAGTGGGAGATATAGGGCATGAGAAAAGCTTCATGATCAGAAGTCCATCTCTTTCAGAGGACTGTCCACCTTACAGACCTCCATGTGGGAGGCACTGTGCCTCCCATAAGAATAAAAAACAGGGCTGGAGCTGGACGTGGTGGCGCTCGCCTTTAATCCTATCACTTGGGAGGCAGAGGCAGGCGGATCTTTGTGAGTTCAAGGCCAGCCTGGTCTACAGAGTGAGTTCCAGGACAGCTGGGGCTACAGGAGACCCTGTCTCAATAAGAGCAAAATAAATAAATGAATAAAAAAATAAATAAATAAATAAATCACAAGGTGCAAGGCTTCTGGCAATTGTCTTCAGTTCTCTGCATTCCTTAGCTGATAGAGGCTCATTCCTATCTCCCTCTTCATCTCCACATCCCAGTCCTTTCATCCAAGTCCCCAGCTTTTGATAAGGATACAAACCCTACTGGACTGGAAATGTGTCCCAATCCAGTATGACCATGCTGTATGAAATTTGCAAAAATTAAGTTTAATTTTTTTTAATTTTTTAAAAAATTTTATTTATTTTTATATGTGTGAGTGTACTGTCTGCATGTAGGTCTGTGCACCCGTGTCGTGCAATGCCTCGGAGGTTAGAAGAGGGTTTCAGATTCCCCTGGAACTGGAGTTAAAGACAGTTCTCAGCTGCCATGTGGGTGCTGGGGATCGAACCTGAGTCCTCTGCAAGAGCAGTCGGCGCTCTTAACTGCTAGGCCATCTCTCCAGCCCATAAGTTTAATTTTTAAAGTAATGAAGCCAGAACAAAATGCCATGATATGTGATTTTATTTATATAATATGTCCAGAACAGGGTTGGACATGGTGGTACATGCCTTTAATCCCAGCACTTGGAAGGCAGAGGCATGTGGATCTCTGTGGTTCAAGGCCGGCCTGGTCTACATAGTGAGTTCCAGGCCAGCTGGGGCTAAAGGAGACCCTATCTTAAAAAAAAAAAAAAAGTCCAGAGCATGAATGATCTATATGGAGATAGGAAACAATTTAACTGTTTCCTAACCTTAGGATGAAAGTAGAGGTTGTTGGTGTGTTCATTTGTCTCCTAGGGCTTCAAAAACAAAAGACCACAAACTGGACAGCTTTGAAAACTTTAAATTAATTCTTCATTCTGGAGGCTAGAAATATGAAACTAGAACTCTGGCTGGCAGGAGCTGGCTCCCTCTGAAAGGCCCAGGAAAGGCCTGTGGAAGCTTGCAAAGCTTCTGGCAATTGTCTTCAGTTCTCTGCATTCCTTAGCTGATAGAGACTCATTCCTATCTCCCTCTTCATCTCCACATCCCAGTCCTTTCATCCAAGTCCCCAGCTTTTGATAAGGGTACAAACCCTACTGGACTGGAAAGGTGTCCCAATCCAGTATGACCTGCTTTAACTTGATGAAACCTGCAAAGACCCTATTTCAAAACCAGATCATATTCATTGGGTCTGGGAACTAGGATTTAAATATATGTTTTTGGGGGAGATACCATTTCTCCCAAATAGGGAACAGATGCAAGCTTTGGTGTTGGGTAATCAAAATGTTCTAAAGTTGTAAGACTCTAAGACTATTTTAAATGCAATTGAGCTATACACTTTTTCTTTATTTTTTGCATTATGTGTTCATATGTTGCCGTGTGTGGGTTTGTGCATATGAGTGCAGGTGCCTGTGGAGGCAGAAGGAGGCCTAGGACCCCCGGACCTGGAGTTACTGGCAGTTTTAGATTGAGTGCTGCGAACCAAATGAGGGTCCTCTGCAAAAGCAGCACAGACTCTTAACCACAGAGCCATCTTACCAGCTCAGAGGGGCACTCTTTCAATGGATGAATCATAAGATGTGAAACTCATCCCAGTGACAATCTGTTGCTAAAAAAGTGAAGCTATGAGGGGCGGAGAGATGGCTCAGTGGTCAAGAGCTCTGGCTGCTCTTGAAGAGGACCCAGGTTCTATTCCCAGCGCCGGCATGGCAGCTAACAACTATCTGTAACCACAGTTCCAGGGGATCTGACACCCTCTTCTGACCTCTGCAGCCATTACACCACGCAGGTGTACTTATATACATGAAGGCAATATACTCATACACACAAAAAACAGTATTAAATGAAAATTTTTTGTTATGCTTTTTTTTATGCTTTATTGATAATCTGTACTTAATGAAAAACTTCCCTCAGGGCTTTGCCCATTAACTGAACCCTTGTTTCATTACTTCTTTAGATATCTTTATCACAGCTGTACTGTTTGTTTTCTGCTGTGGTCAACATCAGGTTGTTGTCATAAACATTGCAAATTACTTGCTTGTTCTCCTGTGCTCTTTTTTAATTTCATGATTCTTCTAGTTAGCTTTCTTTTTTTTATATAAATTTATTTTTATTTTTTTAACAATTCTAGACCCGTGCCCCCCCCCATTCCCCCACCCCACCAGAGCTCATGCATTCTGCCAAACATGCCTTTCATCTCTTTCTCAGTCTTTCTCAATATTCTCCATGAGGATGTTGACTGTTTTGAGCAGAAGTTCATCGTTTCAGTCAGTTAAATGAAAATTTTTAAAAAGTGAATGAATTGCCAGGTGTGGTGGCGCACGCCTTTGATCCTAGCACTCGGGAGGCAGAGGCAGGTGGATCTTTGTGAGTTCAAGGCCAGCCTGGTCTACAGAGCGAGTTCCAGGACAGATGGGGCTACAGGGAGACCCTGTCTCGAAAAGACCAAAAACAAAAAAACAAACAACAACAACAACAACAAAAAGTGAATGAATCTATGGACAGGTTCTCTTAGACCCACTGCCTAAGAGTTGCGCTGTAAGAAGCAACTTTCCTCCGCTTTGTTTCCACCATCTTCTAGGCAGCCAGGAACACGCAGCCACGCATGGATGAGTACATCTCCATACACGCTGGCCAGGCTGATGTTCAAATCAGCAACAACCACTGGGAGCTCTACTGCCTGGAACATGGATGGCATCCAACATGATGGCCAGATGCCAACTGGCAAGACCATTGAGGGAGGAGCTAACTCCTTCAACACCTTCTTCAATGAGACAAGCGCTGGCAAGCATGTGCCCGGGACCTGGAGTCCACAGTCATTGATGAAGTTCGCACTGGTACCCACCGCCAGCTCTTCCACCCCACGCAGCTCATCACAGGCAAGGAAGATGCTGCCAATAAT
Organism: Rhizomys pruinosus; assembly: GCA_009823505.1. Lineage (NCBI taxonomy): Eukaryota > Metazoa > Chordata > Mammalia > Rodentia > Spalacidae > Rhizomys > Rhizomys pruinosus. Next base: position 471,463 of record VZQC01001693.1, read on the forward strand.
TATCCCCGTGGGCACTGCACCATTGGCAAGGAGATCACTGACCTTGTCTTGGACCGAATTCGCAAGCTGGCTGACCAGTGCGAAGGTCTTCAGGGCTTCCTGGTTTTCCACAGTTTTAATGGGGGAACCCTTTTCTGTTGATTATGGAAAGAAGTCCAAGCTGGAGTTCTCCATCTACCCAGGGCCCCAGGTTTCCACCGCTGTCCTGGAGCCCTACAACTCCATCCTCACCACTTACACCACCCTGGAGCACTCTGGTTGTACCTTCATGGTAAACAAAGAGTGCATCTATGACATCTGTGGTAGAAACGCTGATGTTGAGGGAGCTGGATAGCCTAGCGGTTAAGAGCACCAACTGCTCTTGCAGAGGACCCGGGTTCAATCCCCAGCACACACATGGCGGCTAAGAACCGTCTGTAACTCCAATTCCAGGAGAACTCCAGTTCCAGGGGAATCTGAGACCCTCTTCTGACCTCCAGCGCATTGCACGACACGGGTGCACAAACCTACATTCAGACAGTACATTCATACACATACAAAAATAAATAAAATAAAATTAAAAAAAGAAGCACTGATGTTGAGCGCCCAACTTACACTAACCTAAATAATTGATAGGTCAAATTGTGTCTTCCATCACTGCTTCCCTGAGATATGATGGGGCCCTGAATGTAGACCTGATGGAATTCCAGACCACCTGGTGCCCTGCCTACCCCGGAATCTACTTCCCTCTGGCCACATATGTCCCTGTCATCTCTGCTGAGAAAGCCTACCATGAGCAAAGTACAGTAGCAGAGATCACCATTCAGTAGCAGAGATCACCAGTGCCTGCTTTGAGCCAGCCAAACAGATGGTGAAATGTGACTCTACCATGGTAAATTCATGGCTTCCTAACTGATGTACTGTGGTGATGTGATGCCCAAAGATGTCAGTGCTGGCTCAAGACCAAGTGTAGCATCCTGTTTGTGGATTGGTGCCCCACTGGCTTCAAGGTTGACATCAATTACCAGCCTCCCACTGTGGCGACCCAGCCAAGGTGCAGCAAGCTGTGTGCATGCTGAGCAACACCACAGCCATTGCTGAGGCCTGGGCCCGCCTAGACTACAAGTTAGATCTGATGTATGCCAAGCATGCCTTTGTGCACTGGTATGTGGGTGAGGGCATGGAGGAAGGGGAGTTCTCTGAGGCCCATGAGGACATGGCTGCCCTAGAGAAGGATTATGAGAAGGCAGGTGTGGATTCTGTTGAGGGAGAGGGTGAGGAAGAAGGAGAACAACACTTAAGTTAAATCACAAAGGCGCTGCTTTCACAGAGAAGCTTATTCTATTCCAACACTGAAAGTTGTGGTCTGATCTGTTAACTTGCATATTGCAGTACAGGCTCTGATGCAGTTGCTGACCCATGCTTAAAACATGAATGCTTTTTCATAGACACAGCTGCTCATTTCTTTGGATTTTAAATAAAATATTCCCTGTCTTAAAAAAACAAAACAAAACTGAATCTAGCCAGGCGTGGTGGCGCACGCCTTTAATCCTAGCACGCGGGAGCCAGAGGCAGGCGGATCTTTGTGTCTTTGTGAGTTCAAGGCCAGCCTGGACTACAGAGTGAGTTCCAAGACAGCTGGGGCTACAGGGAGACCCTGTCTCAAAAAGAGCAACAACAAAAAAAACTGAATATATGAATATACTCCCTGCCCTCCTGTGGTGTAGAGATAGTGTTAAGGGAACCAACTTGTTTCTGTCAGATAACTGAACAAGTACTGATAACAGATAAGTTCAGCAAGAAGTGGATGTCAGGCCTGTTGGTGAGGTGGCTCGGCTGGTGAAATTGCTTGCTGCCAATCTCAACTACCTGAATTCAACACCCAGAGCTCACATGGTAGAAGGCGAGAACTGACTCCAGCAAGTTGTTCTCTGAGCTCCACACATGCTCTGAGGTGTGTGTGCGCGCACACACACGCATACACCACATGCAGGCACACACACAAATAAATGTAACAACAAAGTGAGAGAATGAAAAATAGTGACAGACACGGTAGACCTAGGGAAAAGGACACGGATGAGAACAGCACAGTGCAGACAAGGTGGGATTTGGATGGAAACCTGAATTATGAGTGGGATTCAGGTGCCTGTCTAGGGATCTGAAGTGGCTGGAAATTCTCTCCGTATTTAGTGTTCCTCTCATTTCCAGGGCTCTAGGATCCCTCTGCCCTGAACACTTTGACCCTGGGGCCACCTCTGGCTTCTCTCCTGGTTCTAGGCCCCTGGGCAGCCCTGGCTGCTGGCTGCATTCCAAGAGCAACCAGTGGTGCTGAAATTACCTGGATGCTGGGGGTGGGAGGGTGGGATGGTATGTACTCTGTTCTCTCTACGTCAGCATGTAGCTGGACTTGATTCAGACTTCATGTGAGCCCAGTGATCCCGAAGAGAACAGCTGGCCAATCTTTTAGACGCTCTTGTGAAAACCAGGCAAGCTCTCCACAGCCATCTTTAAGGAACAGCCAAGACCCACTCCATAGGAGGCAGAACAAAAAGTCCAGTGCGAAAGACAAGGAAGCTGGGCAAGCCCAGCCGCAGGCAATGGCTGGCTGGTTGTTTCTGTGTGGACAGAAATGGATGGCTTGCCCTGGAGAACAGAATTGGTTTCATAATTCTCTTTATCCATTGCCCATAGTAATAGTAGTCATTTAATAATAGATCATTTCCTTCTGGCTGTGGCCTGTGCCTACAGACACTGTCATTTGCTAATGTCAGAACCTAAGCATTTCACCTGCTTACTTCCCTCTAGACCATAAGCAACAGGGGGCCCAACTGGGTCTTGCTCATTACAGACAGGATCTCCCTGACAAAGCACTTTATCGCATGACAACCTTCTAGAAATATTTTAATGATTGTATATACTACAGTTTCTTTATAACACTCAAAAACCAATCTCTTTTTAGGTGTGGTGGAATCCATCTTTAATCTCAGCACTCTAGAAACAGAGGCAGGTTGATCTCTGTGAGTTCTAGGCCAGCCTGGTCTCCATAGAGAGTTCCAGGCCAGCCTGTGCTACATGGTGATCCCCTGACTCAAAAACAAACAAACAAACAAACAAACAAACAATTTCTGGACTTATAATCACTTAAAGAAGAAAGAAGTAGGTATTTGGGGGAACATTGCAAACATCAATCTTGACAGAAAACAATTTTCATATATATCATATAAAGGCCAAGTAAAAAGACAACATTAATAATCTTAAGTAGTGCCAATAACGTTACCTGAAGGCCATCCTCATTATATGATGTAGGATACGTTCTTATATTATACCATGTCTCTAAATTCCATTTTTTCCTAAGAAGAATGTAGACTGGAAAAAAAAAAAAAAACCTAACACATAAAAGCTAGGCAGGTCAAAGTACCAAGAATAAGTGTCTCTGGGTGCTAAGCTGTGGATGGGACACCTAGGTCTCACACACCACACACACACACACACACACACACACACACACACACACACAACTCTAAGGCTCAGGTACATCCCGGAAGATGGACCAGAAAGGAAGAGTGGTGTGAGGTGCTGTCTTGTGGACATGACGTGGCTGTAGTATACACAGGCAGACAGACACCTGCACCAGGTCAAGCCACTTACAACTCCAGCATAGATGGGACAGCCCACTCCTAGCTGAGGAACTTTAATGGCTTCTAGGGGAGGGACGGTGGCTTTTCTCTGTGGCTGTGGCCTCCACGAGTTTGCCCATGCCCCGGTGGATGGCCCCACGCCATGAGCATACAGGTGGCATTAATTAGATGCAGTGAGCTTGTTGTTTTGTTTGTTTTTGGTTTTGTTTTTAAGAAAAGAGCACTGGGGGCTGGAGAGATAGCCTAGTGGTTAAGAGCAGCGACTGTTCTTGCAGAGGACGCGGGTTCGATCCCCAGCACCCACATGGCGGCCGAGAACCGTCTGTAACTCCAATTCCAGGAGAACTCCAGTTGCGGGGGAATCCGACACCCTCTTCTGATCTCCGCCGCATTGCACGACACGGGTGCACAGACCTACATGCAGACAATACATTCATACACATACAGAAATAAGTGAAAAAAAATTAAAAAAAAAAAAGAGCACTGGAGAGATGGCTCAGTGGTTAAGAGCACTGGCTGCTCTGGCAGACCTGGGTTTGATTCCTAGCACCCACATGGGGGACTAACAACCATGCCTCCCTCTGCAGACACTGCATGCATGGGTGCACTTACATTCATGGAGGCAAACACAAGCACTCATACATATAGAATAAAAAAAAATTAAAAAAAAGAAAGGGCATGAAATTGGGAAAGAGATGTGCTGAGAGCTCTCGTCTTGGACGGGGCGTAGAGGGTGGCTAGTACAAAGACATGTTGTATACTTGTATCAAATTTTCAAGTAATATTTTTTAATGAGCCAGGGATTCTCAGATGTAACTGAGCATGGGAGTCTAGGGGATGCTGATGTAGAATCAGACCCCTAGAGTTGATGATGGGTTTACTTTTTTTTTAATATTTTATTTGTTGTTATTTTTATTTTCTGTGCGTGGGTATATGTAAGTGCATCCCTCTCATGCAGTCCCTGAGGAGGTCATAAGAGGGCATTGGGTCCCCTGGGACTAGAGTTAGGGATGGTTGTTAGCCACATGTGGACAATGGGAACTGAACCCAGGTCCTCTGCAGGAGCAGCTCCAAACCTCTGTGCAATCTATCTAGCCCCAATTTACATGAATTCTTGAAAATGCACTTAAAATGTTTTATTTTTTGTGTATGAGTGTATTGCCTGCTTGTTTTTAAGTGCACCTGTGTCATGCAATGCCCATGGAAGCCAGGAGAGGGCACCAGATCCTGTGGAACTGCAGTTATGGATGGTTGTTAGCCACCATGTGGGTGCTGGGATTCAAACCCGGGTCTTTTGCAAGAGTAGCCAGTGCTCTTCTCTGGTAAGTCTTGTCTCTAACCTCATTGTTTGTTTGTTTGTTTGCTTGTTATATTTATTTTATTTATTTTCGAATGTGTATGAATGTACTGTCTGCATGTAGGTCTGTGCACCCGTGTCGTGCAATGCCACGGAGGTCAGAAGAGGGTGTCGGATTCCCCTGGAACTGTAGTTAAAGACGGTTCTCAGCCGCCATGTGGGTGCTGGGGGTCGAACCTGGGTCCTCTTCAAGAGCAGTCGGTGCTCTTAACCGCTAGGCCATCTCTCCAGCCCATTTGTTTGTTTTTTGAGACAGGGACTTAACCACGGTGACATGGGCTCAAGCTTCCAGATTCAGCCACCCAAATGTTGGAGTACAGGTGTGTACCATCATATCCCTTAAGTGGTTAGGAACAAACATTTGAAATAAACAGCTATAATGATTCTGCTGGAAGTGGTCTTGGCAATGAGAGACAGAAAGCGAGACAAAGGGGTAGAGGGAGGGAAATGGAGAGAGAGAGAGAGGAGACTGGAAGATTTCCATGGCTCTCACCGTTGGAAAAGAGTAAGTATACCAGTTCCCTGAGGTGGAAATATTAGCTTGAGACGAAAACAAATATTTCTTCCATGGGAATTTTACAGACATCATGGGCCTTTTACTCCTGAGACTGCTTTCAAGGCTAGTGCAAAAAAGAGATGTTTGCTGAATGAGGTGGGTACCAAAGGCGCCATCCTCAAGGCCACATCGGCAGGAGCAAGGATACAGCCACAGATACTTGTGCCAGACTCTCCACTAAGTGTTGTTGATGAAAAAGAGGAAGGTAGTCCCTACTTCTGAGAAGTTCACAGTTAAGTGAGCCAAGTGTGAAGAGCCGAAGAAAGAGCTGCTCTACCATGGGGCAGAGTTTTGTCCAGGAAGTAGATGAGGGAGTCGCCCTACACGTGAGCCGGAAATGCCAAGACATTTGGACCGAGGTGGGAAGCCACACCTTTCATTAAGGTGAACTTCTCATGTGGGTCCTAGCTCATAGAATCAGGGGCCTTATCCAGCATGGGCCACCCCAGGCCAAAGTGGGCAAACATCAAGGGACAATGTCCATCATCAGGTCCAGATGACGATGGCTGATGTTCCACATAAGTCGGGTTCCAGCTTAGAGTGTGAGATTAAAAATTACATTTAACCAAAATACTCTCACAAAATTCTATACTTTATCCACAAAGTGAACTCTATATAAGTATAACTTGTATAAAGTTATGTAGGGATACATAGAACATATGGAAAATATAATTTTATATTATACATCATTGAAATTGTTTCCCTCTCCCTCCTGTTTGTTCAAATATAGATTTTTTTTCACTCAAATTCAATGCATGTATGGTAAGATGATACAAAAACAGAAGATATTCTCCATAGGATTTTTCTGACTTCTGATTATGAAACAGATACCCAAACATTTTATAGGAGTGGTACTTCGAGCCCTCGTTAATACAGTCAAAACATTAAACCTTGCTATGTAAACCAGTCAAGGTGACTGTATCACTGAGCACTGCGTGAGTAGAGCCTACAGTCTAGTGTTTTGTGCACTAACTTGAATTAAGGTAGCATTTTAAGAGGCTAGAATCGCTGAATTCCAGATGCTTCATCCCCAAAACATTCCTAAAGCACTTTTGCTCTGCAGAACTTCTCCGTCTACAATTCAGATGAACTCCTTCAGGAAAGAAATGGAGTAGCTTTATACAAATGACGCTTAAATATGAAAACTATGGGGTGGAGCCTGAGTTTTTGACTGAAGGAAAGACTTTCCCACATTTACAAAGCGTGACCACAAAAATACAGATTTTTTTCAGAAACATCTTTGGATCTATGTTGTGATTTAAATAAATGTTACTGTGAAACACTGAGTTCCTCAGCATAAAATCTAGGCAGGAATAGCTCTGGAAAAAATTCAAAATAAAAGTGAACCATTGCTTAAGAAGGGTAGGGGGCTGGAGAGATGGCCCAGTGGTTAAGAGCTCTGACCGCTCTTGCAGAGGACCCGGGTTTAATCCCCAGCACACACATGGCGGCTGAGAACCGTCTAACTCCAGTTCCCGGGGAATCCGACCTCCACTGCATTGCACGACACGGGTGCACAAACCTACATGCAGACAGTACATTCATACACGTAAACATAAATAAATAAAATTAAAAAAAAAAGAAGGGTAGGAAAATGTTTGGAGTGACTTGGCTGTCGGTGACCAGCGCGGCACATCCCAGGAGCAACTAGGGGAATCCAGTCACAGAGTGCTCTTGGCGTGGGTCCCAGCTTGTCTCCCACTTGCTCTCACCCCCCAGTGGGCATCATTTCCACACCCTCCTGACACCCAAAGCTAGGCAGCCCTTGTGGTCAGGTCCTCTATTCTCAGCACTGACAGCTCAGAGTGACCTCACTTTGCTCTGAGAGAGATAAGCTAGCTCCTTCAGAAGCAATCACCTCTGGATGGAGCTCCAGCGTCCTCTCCCAGATAGCCTAAAATGACTAAACGTAAGGCTAAAGACGCCTTACCATCACGGAGCAATTCTGCTGCTTTCAAGATTTTTTTTTTATTGAAGTTTATTTGTCTAGATGAACCATGGGTTTGAATTTCTATGTCCCCTGAATTGATGGATAATAATGTTCCTGGCCAGTCTCCTTTTAAAGTTGGGTTTTGTTTTTTTTTTTAAATCAACATGGGGAAAAAGTTATGTCATCAGGTGCAAAAGTTTTTTTTTAATGTGCGTGTGTGTGTGTGTGTGTGTGTGTGTGTGCGCGCGCGCCATGTGCAAATGTATAACTGAAGAGGCAAAAAAAAAAGGGGGTAGGGTATAGGATTTCCTGGATCTGAAGTTACATGCAGTTGTGAACTACCTGATGTGGGTCTTAGGAACCAAACTCAGGTCCTCTAGAAGAGAAACAAGTTCTCTTAAGTATTGAGCCAGCTTGCCAGCCTCTCTAGCCAGTCTTTAAAAATATATGTGCATGTGTGTGTGTGTGTGTGTGTGTGTGTGTGTGTGTGTGTGTGTATCTCCATGGAGTCCAGACAGGGAGTTGGAGCTGGATTTACAGGTAGTTGTGAGTCACCTGACATAGGTGCTCCAAACTAAACTCAGGTCCTTTGTTAAACCAAGATGAATTCTTAATGCTGAGCCACCTTCCTCCCAAGTCCTGTGCACCACTGTGTGCGGCTCATCTCTCTAGCCCCTAGCCAGTCTTAATGTAGGAATCATTCTTGCCACGAGTCCAGTCCACCCGACAGTAGTAGGTCTTGTTAAAGATGGCATGTGGTAGTCCCAAACATTTTTTCAAGAGGTCATTATTTGTCTGAAAACCTTTGTAAATAAAAATGTGGTCTCCATTTTCCACAAAAGAGTGACCCCACAATGGCTTTAATGAACCTGGAGACACTGAATTAGATTGTGTTTATCTCAAAGCAGACAGAACTCCTAGGTCAACCCAGATCTGGTGCAAGGTCCTCCTAGGTTGCAGTTATCTGTGGTCCACTGCCTTGGACGGAGAGGAAACAGACATGAATGAATTGCCTGAGTGTCCTTTTTTTGTCAGATCTGCTTCAAGGTCCTTGACAGGTTAGTTCACTAAATTTGCTGACATATATGTTCCCATTCCTTTGAAGGTCAGGAAACAGAGGCTGAAGAACAATTGCTAGCTTTACACTTACTAGGTGGCAGAGCCAGAGTTCACTTCTGGGACTGTCTGACTCCCCTATGTAGGGAAGGCTTTACGAATATTCATAATTACTTTGATAATCTAATACAAAGCTAACATATGAAAAACATATTCCTTTTCCCATATGTATAGGTACACAGATGCATATTGTTTGCTTGTCAATGTTTTTATTGTTTTGAATTGAGTTTTTGTTGTTGTGATGGTAAAGTATATATAGCATGAAATTTACCATTGTGACTACACAAAATGAACAGTTCAGTAGCATCAAGCACATTCACACCATTGGCAAACATTACACCACCCGTTCTGGACAACTTTCTTCACCTTCTCAAACTAAAATTCCATACTCATTAGACGCTAACTCCTCAGATCTCTTCTCCCTTTTGAATCTTTTGTATTGAGTTTAATGAACATGAAGCATCAGGCATGCGACGAAGTTCAAGCCAGAACTTCTCTTTCTCTCCAGAGTTTTCACAAGTGAAAGAGTAGTCAAAGACCTACTGCTCAAATGTGGAACAGAGCACAAAGTCTAAATGATAAGCAGGATTTCTAGGAAGCTGTGTTCCATGATAAGGCTTAGAACTGGAGCCCACTGGGGTGTTCTGTGTGCCTTTACGGATCCTCAAGATTTAGACTTTGGGACCTACTCAGTTCACTGACACAGCAGCCCTGGAGAAGTTCAAGCTATCTCATCCTCCTAACTGCCAAAAGTGAGGAGGTGTGGGAGGGGAAAAGGAGGAGGAGGAGGAAGAGGAGGAGGAGGAGGAGGAGGAGGACGATGACGATGACGACGACGACGACGACGACGACGACGACGACGACGATGACGACGACGATGACAACGACAAAAATGACAACAACGACTATATAAAGAAGACATATGACATGAGAAGGAAGTCCCAGGATGCCTGATAAGCAGCATGCCCTGAAGCCACAGCCTGGGCCCCTGTGACATATCACCCTGTCTTTTAGTAAGGCCTGGCATAAGGAATAGGAGGTGCTCCCTCCCTGGCATGGGAAAGACAGCAGGTGTCCCTACTCTGTATTTCCCTCTTATGACAGGGAACAGCAAATCCTGTCCTCTTTGGAAACATGAAGAAGGATGATAAATATTCTTGAGCATTTGAGTTATGCTGAGGGCCTGTCTGAAAACCAGAAATAAACAAGAGGCTGTGAGCCAAGGCGAGGTCACAGAGACACTCTCATTCTCTGAACAAGCCTCAAACTCGTAGAATTTCAGGATCTTGTGTCTACACCAAAGCAGGTGGCATTATGTTCTGTCAGCACAATAATTTCTCTCAGTTTGTGTTTTGTGTGAGTGTGCTTGACATTAATACTTCTAATATTTTGCAGTGAAATATAATACTTTATTGGAAAGTGTTGCCCCATTACAACATAATAGCCCTTACCTGTTCTTTTCCTCTTTAATCTGAACAATCTTTTAGTAGATGCAACACAGCGAGACTGGGTGTTGTAGCCACTGCCATGTGACAGTAGCCACAGGAATTTGACTATTGTTTGTATTTTATTCATGTAGCGGTATGACTGACTGTGACCTATGACTTCACTTTATTCTCCTTGACAGTTTGATACTTGAGCTTGTTTTGTCCACCATGGACTGCAGTTGCTAACACAGGACCAGTGCTCACCATGTCCAAGGCACTCTCCCTCATCTTTGTCTCATCCTCTCCACAATCCACACTTCACCTCATTTAACAGATGGAGAAACTGAGGCACCTGAAAACTCTGAATTTTATTTTTCTTTTATGCTGAATGATGTAAATATTTTCTATAAGATCCAAATTAGATTTTTTTCTCACTAGCCAAGGTGGTTATTAATAGAATATATTTTTAGACCAGTTATAGGTTCATACCATAATTGAGTGAAAGGCACAGGGACTTCTCATGTACTTCCTGCCCTGCTTATTCATACCTCCCCATTGCCAGCACTGCTCGCCAGACTAGAATATTTGTTAGAAATGATGAAACTACATTTACAAATGATTATCATCCAACATCCACAGTTTCTATTGTGACTCACTCCTGGAGCTTTATGGCTTCTATAATACCATTTGTCCATTGTCATAGTATCACTCAGAGTAGTTTCTTTGCCCTCGGTCTTCCTCTATCCATCCCTCCTTTCTAAACCCTTGGCCATTGATTCTCTTTCTGTCTTTATATGAATAGTTTTGCATTTTCCAACATGTCTTATACTTTAAGCCATGCAGAGTATAGAATTGTCATATTGGTTCCTTCAGTAAATAGAACCCATTTAAGGCTTCTCTGTCTATATTTTTGAAGACTGATTTTATCATTTTACTTGTGTGTATACATATGTGTGTATGCACACATGCACGTGGGGGTGCCCTTGATGGTCAGAGGCACTGGATTCTCCTGGAGCTGTAGTTACAGGTGTTTGTGAGCCACTGGATGTGGGTATTAGGAACAAAACTCTAGCCATGGAATTTTCATAATTATTTCTTTCAGCTATTGCTACAAACATGTATATGTTAATAAGCAGTTTCTCTCTCTCTCTCTCTCTCTCTCTCTCTCTCTCTCTCTCTCTCTCTCTCTCTCTCTTTCTTTTTGAGAGAGTCTCCCTGTAGCCCCAGCTGGCCTGGAGCTTGCTCTGTAGACCAGGCTGGCTTTGAACTCACAGAGATCTGCCTGCCTCTGCCTCTGCCTCTGCCTCCCGAGTTCTGGGATTAATGGCATGTGCTACCATGCCTGGCTTTCTTTCTTCTCTTATGTCACGTGAAGTGTATTGATTTTAAGTCATAATATTTAGGTGTTGTCAACTTTACATCTTCTTTGGAGAAAAGGTCAATATGTTTTTCATTGTGGACAAAATGAATGTTAAGCAGAAAATGAGCTTGCTATTGCCTTTATTTGGAGATTGAGTATGGATTAAGGAGATGCATATGGGTACCAAATTGACTGAGGTGTCCTTAGGATAGTTGATATTATAAGTCAACTCGAATGAGTCAAGATGAAAAATTGTGTGCTAGAGAGATGGCTCAGCAGTTAAGAGCACTGGCTGCTCTTGCAGAGGACTTGGGTTCAAATTCCTGCACTCACATGGCAGCTAACCCCATAACTCCAGGTCCAGGGGACCTGATGCCGTCTTCTGACCTCAGATGGCTCTGCACGACACAGGTGTACCTGCCTGTACACAGGCAGGCAATATACTCAAACACACAATATGAAAATAAGAAAAAAAAAGATTTTTTAAAGATGAAAACTTTGCCAGGCATGGTGGCCCACGCCTTTAATCCCAGCATTCAGGAGGCAGAGGCAGGCAGATCTCTGTGAGTTCAAGGCCAGCCTGGTCTACATAGTGACTTGAGGCCAGCTGGGGCTAAAGGGAGACCCTGTCACAAAAAGACCAAAAAAGACAAAACTATTCCTGTGAGGTGTTTCTGTTCTATGAGAAGGGAGCCACTCACAGTAAAGCAGCTTGCCCTCCCAGGACAGCCCCGCATCATCCAATATCAAGGGAATAATCAAAGGAAGTGGAAGAAGGAGGGATTTTTGAATGTTTCCTCCCCTCACTGTAGAAGCACAGACGTCTTACATCACCTTCTCTTGCCCTCGGACTGGGATTTACGCCATTGACTTACCTTGTTTTCAGGCCTTCGGACTTGAAGTAAATGATCCATTGGCTTTCCAGGATCCTCAGCTTGAGTCCACAGACTGTAGCACTTCTCAGCCTCAGTAGGCACATGAGCTGGTTCCCTATAATAAATCTCTCTATACCTGTTGGTTCCACTTCTCTGCAAACTATGGACAAATCTCCCCCAGGATTTGGAGTCCAATACTTTGGCCAGTCTACTAAGTGTGCATCTCACTAATGCTTTAATTTCCACTCCTGATCACAAACGTTATAGAGTGTACTTTCATATTCTTATTTGGTATTTGTGTATCTTCTTTAGTGAATGGTCTATTAAGGTCTGTGGTTTATTTTTTCTCTTATTTTTCTTAACACTGAGTTTTAAGAGTATTTTGTTTGCTTTAGATAACAGTCCTATATGATCTATCTTCTAAATCTATTTTTTCTCAATTTATGACTCATCTTATTTTCTTGGAAATGTTGTTAAATATTTTATTATTATTATTATTATTATTATTATTATTATTATTATTATATTTTCAAGACAGGGTCTCCCTGTAGCCTCAGCTGTCCGAGAACTCACTCTGTAGAGCAGGCTGGCCTTGAACTTACAAAGATCCACCTGCCTCTGCCTCCCAAGTGCTAGGATTAAAGGTGTGCGCCACCAGGCCCGGCTTACTTATTATTTTTATTTTATGCATGTGAGTGTTTTGACTGCAAGAACGCTGGTGCGCCTGTGTCATGCAGTGCCTGTGGAGGCCAGAAGAGGGCATCAGATCACATAGAACTGGCTACTATGTGGCTGCTGGGATTTGAACCCCGATCCTCTGCACTGGAGCCATCCCTCCAGCCCCAGGAAATGTCTTTCCAAGAACAGAGATTTCTTTTTTGTTTGTTTCAAGAAAATTTAGTAGGCCTTAGGCTTTTCCAGAAACTTCAGGAAATTTCGATTGAAGGAGTTTTGTGATCTCTAAGTGCCCTCAGAAGAAAGAGAAGGATGTGACTAGAATCATCTTCCTCTTCAACCCCATCGTCCTTCCCTTCTCCTTTACTCTCAGTGGCAGACAGTATTGCTAGCTCTTCCCCTCCTCCAATGTCTTCCATCCCTTCCCAGGAGATCAAGTACACTCTTCACTGGCTTTCCAGCCCATCAGGTCCCCAGTGTGAACGTTCTCTACAGGACATGATAGCTAAGCCAGGGAAACTGCAACCACTGGCCGATGGTCTAGAGCAGCTTTGTGTATCTGGGGCAGACCAACCACCTTGTATCTCAGAGGGCCAACTATTTCTCTGGGATCAGTGGTTTCAAGGTTGGGCTGGGCAGGAATGCAATGAATTTGTAGGCAGCTAGAGGTCAGTTAGGCCGACTTGGTGGCTGTAAGGCTGGTAAAGACTGATAAGCATTCAGATGAAGAAGATAACTGCATCTGCGACTCCTCCCCCTCCTCCTCCTCCCCTCCCCTTCATCCTCCTCCCCCTCCCCTTCATCCTCCTCCCCCTCCCCCTCTTCCTCCCCCTCCCCCTCCCCCTCCTCCTCCCCTCCCCCTCCTCCTCTTCCTCCTCCTCCTCTTCCCCCTCCTCTTCCTCCTCCTCCTCCCCCTCCTTCTCCCTGTCCTCCACATCCTTGTCCTGGTCCTTCTCCTCCTTTTTTTGAAACAGGGTCTCATTATGTAGCCATGGTTGTCTTAGCCTGCTGAGTCCTGGAATTACAGGCCTCTCCACCATGCCTAGCTATATCCATGTACTTTTACTCTATATGTGTTTTGTTTTAAAGTGATTTCTTATACCACATATATTTGCATGTTGTACTTTGACCCATTCCAAATATCTCTGAATATTAGCTGGTATATTAAGACCACTGAAATTCCAAGTGCTTTTTAAAAAAATTTTTAAATTTATTTTATGAGTATATTGCCTGTGTGTGGTTAGGTACACCCTTGTCATGCAATGCCCATGGAGTCAGAAATGGGAATCAAACCCAAGTCCTCTGCAAGAGCAGCCAGTGTTCTTGACCACTGAGCCATCTCTCCAGCCACCCCCCAAGTGCTTTTTTATATAATTGAACTAAAATCTACCGTATTTGCTACTGTTTTCTGACTTTGTTCATTCTTCTTGTTTTGTTATTTCAATTATGATTTAACAGTATTTGGTATTTTTGAGACAGGGTCTCCCTTTAGTCCCAGCTGGCCTAGCGCTCACCTTGTAGACCAGGCTGGCCTTGAACTCACAGAGATCCGCCTGCCTCTGCCTCCCAAGTGCTAAGATCAAATGCATGTGCCACCACGCCCAGCTCATTTTCTCTTTTTCTTTAGCAGATACTATGCTTTAAAACTACATCTTTTTGGGCTGGGCGTGGTGGCGCACACCTTTAATCCTAGCACTTGGGAGGCAGAGGAAGGAAGATCTCTGTGAGTTCAAGGCCAGCCTGGTCTACAGAGTGAGTTCCAGGACAGCCAAATCTACAGGGAGACCCTGTTTCAAAAAACAATCAAACAAACAAACAATAACAACAACAACAAAAACTAAATCTTTTCTAGAGCAGTACAGGGGGGACCATTATACCAGCCCTGAAACTATAGTATAGGGGGCTATAGTCATAAAAACAGCTTGGTACAGTCACAAAAACAGACCTGTAGACCAATGGAACAAAATTGAAGATCCAAACTTGAGCACAATTTCAGCCACCTCATATTTGACAAAGGGGCCAAGAAGACACAGTGGAGAAAAGACAGCATCTTCAGCAAATGGTGTTGGCAAAACTGGATCACCACTTGTAGAAGAATAAAATTAAACCCATACTTCTCACCCTGTACAAAAATCAACTCCAAATGGATCAAGGACCTCAATGTGAAACCCAAAACTCTGAAGGTGATAGAAGAAAATGTTGGCAACAACCTATAAGACATAGGCATAAGAAAAGACTTTCTAAATCAGACAGCAGCTGCCCAGGAAATAAGGTCAACCGTTGCCAGTTGGGACCTCATCAAACTCAAAAGCTTCTGTATAGTGAAAGAAACAATCAAGGAAGTGAAGAGAAAACCCACAGAGTGGGAGGAAATCTTCACCAGTGATTTCATCTGACAGAGCATGAACATCCTGTAAGGGAGGCCCACACTGATCTCCACCCTGTTAGGCCCCATCATTATTCTGTTGTTATTACTAACCCTAGGACCATGTATACTGAATAAGTTAGTCACCTTTATGAGAGAAAGATTGGGGGCAATTCAGCTGATGACCTTAAGAACACATTGTACCCTACTTGATCCACACTGCTTAAATGGCCAATATAATGATGTAGACCAGGGCACTTCTGTCTAAGCTAGACAGGAGAGACCAAGATTGGCCTCTCAAGTAACAAGAGAAATGGGGGAATGAAGGGCAATGAGTTAAAAACCTATTTTGCTGACCATACCAAGGCCTCCATTCTAGACAAAAGGGGGAACTGCCACCTACCATAAGGTTAAAAATAAAGCTGCAGGGGGGCTGGAGATGGCCTAGCAGTTAAGAGCGCGACCGCTCTTGCAGAGGACCCGGGTTCGATCCCCAGCACCCACATGGCGGCCGAGAGCCGTCTGAAACTCCAATTCCAGGAGAACTCCAGTTCCAGGGGAATCCGACACCCTCTTCTGACCTCCGTGGCATTGCACAACACGGGTGCACAGACTTGCATGCAGACAGTACATTCATATACATACAGAAATAATAAAAATAAAAAATTAATAAAAAAAATTAAAAAAAAATAAAGCTGCAGGAAGACTGTACAGGGATCAGGATAAACATGCTTTTGACATAACTGTTGCAGGTGGTCAGTGCAAAGGCCAGATAAGCATGTTTTCACATAACCCAACAATCCCAGGAGCTATATGTTTTTGACAACTCCACAATTCCAGGAAATATACCATGAATCCTGTCCCCCTTCAGCCCTGCCCTCGGGGCTCTTACAAGCCTGCCAGACCCACAGCCTACCCCACAAGCGCTTTTTCTGAGCTATACAAGCCCACCAATCCTGTAACACCAAGGCATGGAAACCCCCCTGCTTGTGATTTTTCCTTTAAAAAGAGTGCCTGTGAGGAGTCTCGGGGCTCTCCCAGGTCCTGCTGTGCCAGGTATGGGGACGACCCTGGCTCGAGCTTGCTGATTAAAAGATTCTCTGCCTTTGCATCAGTGTTGTGTCTCCTGGTGGACTGTGAGGGTCTTGGATTCAGGGCATAACAATCCAGAACATATAAACTCAACCTGTAGCCTGAACATCTGATAGAGCATGAACATCCAGAACATATAAACTCAACCTGTAGCCTGAACAACTCTCAGCCCCCACACCCTGTTCCCCTTCTCTCCTTGGGCATATGCTCCCCTTTTCTATTAGCACCCCAAATCCCTGGACTTCCCACTTAGCTCCCTGTGGCTGTGAGCTCCCCACAACGCACCACACTGTGCCCACCCCCCTCCATTGAGACCATCAGCCCCTCCTACTGCTGCAGGGCTAGGCTTCTCTGCCCTTTAGTGAGGTCCCAGAGCTTTGCAGACTGCCTGAGAACACCTGAATTGAGCCTCCACCTAGTAAGCTTCCGAAGTTGGGCTTTGACTGCTGACTAGTCAGGGCCCAGATCTTAGGGGGAAGACTGAGAGTATCTTTTAATATGGCAGCCCTAGAGTTTGCAGTATACATTTTAAACCAATCCAGTGGAGCGTGGTGGCACACAACTTTAATTGTAGCACTCAGGAGGCAGAGGCAGGCAGATCTCTGTGAGTTTAAGGCCATCCTGGTCTACATAGCGTGTTCCAGGACAGCTGGGGCTACAGGGAGACTGTCATGGTTAATCCTGGGTGTCAACTTGACTGGACTAAGGAACAAATAAGAGAAAAGGGTCTTCTGATTGGACCACCTCAACCCGGATGGCCCACCCCAAATGTGGGTGTTACCTTCTGCCGGCAGGCAGTATTTAAGGCCACGGCAGCGGGAGCTGGTCCCTTTTNCTCCCTGTAGCCCCAGCTGGCATGGAGCTGCTTCTGTAGACCAGGTTGGTTTGAAACTCACAGAGATCTGCCTTTGCCTCTGCCTCTTGCCTCTGCTCCCGAGTTCTGGGATTAATGCCATGTCTAACCATCCTGGCTCTTCTTCTTCTCTTATGTCAGTGAATGTATGACTATTTTAAAGTCATAATATTTATGTTGGTCAACTTTACATCCTTCGTTGAGAGAAAAAGGTCAATATGTTTTCATTGTGGACAAAATGAATGTTAAGCAGAAAATGAGCTTGCTATTGCCTTTATTTGGAGATTGAGTATGGATTAAGGAGATGCATATGGGTACCAAATTGACTGAGGTGTCCTTAGGATAGTTGATATTATAAGTCAACTCGAATGAGTCAAGATGAAAAATTGTGTGCTAGAGAGATGCTCAGCAGTTAAGAGCACTGGCTGCTCTTGCAGAGGACTTGGTTCAATTCCTAGCACTCACATGGGCAGCTAACCCCAAAACTCCAGGTCCAGGGGACTGATGCCGTCTTCTGACCTCAGATGGCTTGCCAGGACACAGGTGTACCTGCCTGTACACAGGCAGGCAATATACTCAAAAACACCACAATATGAAAAATAAAGAAAAAAAAAGATTTTTAAAAAAAAAAAAAAAAAAAAACTTGCCAGGCATGGTGGCCCACGCCTTTTATCCCAGCATTCAGAGGCAGAGCAGGCAGATCTCTGTTGAGTTCAAGGCCATCCTGCGTGTCTACATAGTGACTTGAGGCCAGCTGGGGCTAAAGGGAGACCTGTCACAAAAAGACCAAAAAGACAAAACACTTATTCCTGTGAGGTGTTTGTTTATGAGAAGGGAGCCACTCACAGTAAAGCAGCTTGCCCTCCCAGGACAGCCCCGCATCATCCAATATCAAGGGAATAATCAAAGGAAGTGGAAGAAGGAGGGATTTTTGAATGTTTCCTCCCCTCACTGTAGAAGCACAGACGTCTTACATCACCTTCTCTTGCCCTCGGACTGGGATTTACGCCATTGACTTACCTTGTTTTCAGGCCTTCGGACTTGAAGTAAATGATCCATTGGCTTTCCAGGATCCTCAGCTTGAGTCCACAGACTGTAGCACTTCTCAGCCTCAGTAGGCACATGAGCTGGTTCCCTATAATAAATCTCTCTATACCTGTTGGTTCCACTTCTCTGCAAACTATGGCACAAATCTCCCCCCAGGATTTGAGTCCAATTCTTTGGCCAGTTTCTACTAAGTGTGCATCTCATAATGCTTTTAATTTCCACTCCTGCTCACAACGTTAAGGTTACTGTCCTTATTCTTATTTGGTATTTGTGTATCTTCTTTAGTGAATGGTCTATTAACGGTCTGTGGTTTCTTGTTTCTCTGATTTTCTTAACACTGAGTTGACGAGTAGTTTGTGTGATTTAGATAACAGTCTATATGATCTATTCTTCTAAAGCTATTTTTTCTCAATTTTGGACTCATCTTATTTTTGGACCTGTTGTTAAATATTTATTATATTATTCTTATTCTTATTCTTATTCTTATTATTATATTTTCAAGACAGGGTCTCCCTGTAGCCTCAGCTGTCGAGAACTCACTCTGTAGAAGCCGGCTGGCCTGAACTTACAAAGATCCACCTGCCTCTGCCTTCCCACGTGCCTAGGATTAAAGGTGGCGCCACCAGGCCCGGCTTACTTATTTATTTTATTTATGCATGTGAGGTTGACTGCAAAGAACGATGGTGCGCCTGTGTTCATGCAGTGCCTGTGGAGGCCAGAAAGAGGGCATCAGATCCACAAACTTGTGTCTGGGATGGTTATCAGCCGCCATGAGGGTGCTAGGAATTGAACCCCGATCCTCTGCACTGGAGCCATCCCTTTCCCAGCCCCAGGAAATGTCTTTCCAAGAACAGAGATTTCTTTTTTGTTTGTTTCAAGAAAATTTAGTAGGCCTTAGGCTTTTCCAGAAACTTCAGGAAATTTCGATTGAAGGAGTTTTGTGATCTCTAAGTGCCCTCAGAAGAAAGAGAAGGATGTGACTAGAATCATCTTCCTCTTCAACCCCATCGTCCTTCCCTTCTCCTTTACTCTCAGTGGCAGACAGTATTGCTAGCTCTTCCCCTCCTCCAATGTCTTCCATCCCTTCCCAGGAGATCAAGTACACTCTTCACTGGCTTTCCAGCCCATCAGGTCCCCAGTGTGAACGTTCTCTACAGGACATGATAGCTAAGCCAGGGAAACTGCAACCACTGGCCGATGGTCTAGAGCAGCTTTGTGTATCTGGGGCAGACCAACCACCTTGTATCTCAGAGGGCCAACTATTTCTCTGGGATCAGTGGGGGTAAAAGGGTTGGGCTGGGGAGGCAATGATAGAATGAAATAAAGGAAGGTGGAGGAAGTAGAGTAAGTTTAGGAACGACTTTGGTGGATTTGTAAGGCTTGGTGGTAAAGACGTTTGATTGTTTTTTTGATATTGATAAGGCAGGCAGATGTAATGCAGAGGAAGAAGATAGAGTAAAAGGCAGAGGCGGAATGAATAAATAATACCACCAAAAAACACTCCTCCTAAACTCCAATTATACTAATACCACCCTCCCACCTTTCCCCCCTCTTCCACCTAATCAAATTTCATCCTTCCTCCCCCTTCACCAAACATCTTTCATCCCCCTCCACCTCACCGCATACTACCATCCCCCCTCCTCCTCCTTCCTCATCCTCTTCCTCTTCCCCCTCTCCTCTTCCTCCTCCTCCCCTCCCCCTCCTTCTCCCTGTCCTCCACATCCTTGTCCTGGTCCTTCTCTCCTTTTTTTGAAACAGTGTTTCATTATGTAGCCATGGTGCTTCGCCTGTGTAGCTGGAATTACAGGCCTCTCCACCATGCCTAGCTATATCCATGTACTTTTACTCTATATGTGTTTTGTTTTAAAGTGATTTCTTATACCACATATATTTGCATGTTGTACTTTGACCCATTCCAAATATCTCTGAATATTAGCTGGTATATTAAGACCACTGAAATTCCAAGTGCTTTTTAAAAAAATTTTTTTTTTTAAATTTATTTATGAGTATATTGCCTGTTGTGTGGTTAGGTACACCCCTGTGTCATTGCAATGCCATGGAGTCCGAAATGGGGAATCAAACCCAGTCCTCTGCAAGAGCAGCCAGTGTCTTGACCACTGAAGCCATCTCTCCAGGCACCCCCCCAATGTTGCTTTTTTATATAATTGAACTAAAATCTACCGTATTTGCTACTGTTTTCTGACTTTGTTCATTCTTCTTGTTTTGTTATTTCAATTATGATTTAACAGTATTTGGTATTTTGAGGGACAGGGTCTCCCTTTAGTCCCAGCGGACTAGCGCTCACCTTGTAGACCGCTGGCACCTTGAACTCACAGAGATCGCCTGCCTCTGCCTCCCAGTGCTAAGATTTAAAGATTTGTGCCACCACGCCCAGCTCTTTTCTCTTTTTCTTAGCAGATACTATGCTTTAAAACTACATCTTTTTGGGCTGGGGTCTGGTGGCGCACACCTTTAATCCTAGCACTTGGGAGGCAGCGGAAGCAGAGGAAGGAAGATCTCTGTGAGTCAAGGCCAGCCTGTCTACAGGTGCGTTCCAGGACAGCCAAATCTACCAGGGAGACCCTGTTTCCAAAAAAACAAATCAAACAAACAACCAATGAAACAACACACAACACCAAAACTAAATCTTCTAGAGCAGTTTACAGGGGGGGGGACCATTATACCAGCCCCTGAAAACTATAGTATAGGGGGCTTTATAGTCATAAAAAAACAGCTTGGTACAGTCACAAAAACACAGGACCTTCAGACCAATGGAACAAAATTGAAGATCCAAACCTTGAGACAATTTCCGCCACCTCCTATTTGACAAAGGGGCCCAGAAGACACCAGTGAGAACAAGAAAAGACCAGCATTTCAGCAAATGGTGTTGGCAACACTGGCTCACCACTTGTAGAAAAATAAAATTAAAACCCAACTTCTTCCACCCTGTACAAAAATCAAACTCCAAAATTGATCAAGGACCTCAATGTGAACCCAAAAACTCTGACGGTGATAGAAAAAAATGTTGGCAACAAACCATAAGACATATGGCCATAAGAAAGGACTTTTCTAAATCAGACAGCAGCTGCCCAGGAAATAAGTTCAACCGTGCCAGGTTGGGACCTCCTCAAACTCAACAGCTTCTGTATAGTGAAAGAAACAATCAGGGAAGTGACGAGAAAACCACAGATGGGAGGAAATCTTCACCAGTGATTTCATCTGACAGAGCATGAAAATCCTGTATGGAGGCCCACCTGATCTCAACCCTGTTAGGCTCCAAGTTCCATATTCTGTTGTATTTACTAACCCTAGGTCCATGTATACTGAATACGTTAGCCCCTTTATGAGAGACAGATTGGGGGCAATTCAGCTGATGACCTTAAGAACACATTGTACCCTACTTGATCCACACTGCTTAAATGGCCAATATAATGATGTAGACCAGGGCACTTCTGTCTAAGCTAGACAGGAGAGACCAAGATTGGCCTCTTCAAGTAACCAGCGAAAATGGGGGAATGACGGGCAATGAGTTAAAAACGTATTTTGCTGACCATACTAAGGCCTCCATTCTAGACAAAAGGGGGAACTGCCACCTACCATAAGGTTAAAAATAAAGCTGCAGGGGGGCTGGAGATGGCCTAGCAGGTTAAGAGCTGCGACCCCGCCTTTGCAGGGGACCCGGGTTCGAATCCCCAGCACCCACATGGGGCCCGAGAACCGTCTGACAACTCCAATCCAGGAGAAATCCAGTTCCAGGGAATCAGACACCATCTTTTGACCTCCGTGGCATTGCCCCACACGGGTGCACAGGAACTTGTGCAGACAGTACAGTACATTCATATACCATACAGAAATAATAAAAATAAAAAATTAATAAAAACAATTAAAAAAAAATAAACGCTGCGGAAGATGTTACAGGGCTCAGGACATTTCTAAACATGTTTTTGAAGTAACTGTTGCAGGTAGTCAATGTAAAGGCTAGATAAGTATGTTCTCATAATCTAACAATCCCAGGAGCTATATGTTTTTGACAACTCCACAATTCCAGGAAATATACCTGAATCCTGTCCCCTTCAGCCCTGCCTCGGGGCTCTTACAAGCCTGCCAGACCCACAGCCTACCCCACAAGCGCTTTTTCTGAGCTATACAAGCCCAAACCCAAAAACAATCCTGTAACCACCAAGGCATGAACACCACTGCTTGTGCCTGCTTTTGATTTTTCCTTTAAAAAGAGTGCCTGTGAGGAGTCTCGGGGCTCTCCCAGGTCCTGCTGTGCCAGGTATGTGAGCAGCCCTGGCTCGAAGCTTGCTGATTAAAATTCTCTGCATTTTCTTCAGTGGTGTGTCTCCTGGTGGACTGTGAGGGTCTTGGATTCAGTGCATAACAGCACCAGAACACATAAAACTCAACTGTAGCCTGAACATCTGATGCGCATGAAACATCCAGAACAATAAAACTCAAACCTGTAGGCCTGAAAACTCTCGCCCCCACACCCTTGTTTCCCCTTCTCTCCTTGGGCATATGCTCCCCTTTTCTATTAGCACCCCAAATCCCTGGACTTCCCACTTAGCTCCCTGTGGCTGTGAGCTCTCCAAATCACACCATGTCCATCCCCCTTCACTGGAAACATCTGCAGCCCCTCCCAGTGCATCAGTGCTAGGTTTCTCTGCCCTTTAGTAAGGTCCCAGACCTTTGCAGATTGCCTGAGAACACCTGAATTGAGCCTCCACCTAGTAAGCTTCCGAAGTTGGGCTTTGACTGCTGACTAGTCAGGGCCCAGATCTTAGGGGGAAGACTGAGAGTATCTTTTAATATGGCAGCCCTAGAGTTTGCAGTATACATTTTAAACCAATCCAGTGGAGCGTGGTTTGGGACCACAACTTTACTTGTATACTCCAGGAGGCAGAGGCAGGCCAGATCTCTGTGAGTTTAAGCCATCCTGGTCTACATAGCGTGTCCCAGGGACAGCTGGGGTACAGGGAGACTGTCTGGTTTAATCCGGGTGTCAACTTGAATGGACTAAGGAACAAATAGAGAAAAAGGGATCTTTTGATTGGACCACCTCAACCGGCTTGGCCCACCCAAACGTGGGTGTTACCTTCTGCCGGCAGGCAGTATTTTAGGCCACGGCAGCGGGAGGTGGCCCTTTTTCCTTCTTCCTGCGGTTTGCCTCTCTAATCTGGTGAGCTTGTCTTGCTGCGTGATCAACCCTTTGGATCCCAGCGTATATTGAGACTGCAGATCTCCTGGAATCATTCGGGCCTTCAAGCCTAGATTGGGACTACTGAGAAATACAGCCTTGCGGGACTGAGCAGTTCCCTGGTTTCCCGGCCTCTCCAGTTCGGCTACTGTTGAGCTCCCGTCACGTGAGCAAATCAATACATTGTATATAGTTATATATTTCATCTGTTGCTTCTGTTTCTTTAGAGAACCCTGACTTTAATACAGATTTTGGTAACAGAAGTGGTTCTAGAGAACCAGAATTGAAAGGATGAATTTCTTTAGTGGGCTTGGTAGGCTCTGGAGCCAGCTCTCCAACCCAATGAAGCCTTAGAGTTACTGAAGGCTCTCTGGTGGCATGAAGAGGAATTATAATCCTTGGTGCAGACTATTTGATGTAATTATGAAGCTAGATCCATTTGGCTCACCTAACTCACCTCTTGAGAGATCAGATTTAGTGACTCTATGTATAAAATGTTTGAGAAATTTTGGAAAAATAAGGGAAATAATGATGTTGCCTTGTTCCTCCTAGCATGTCTGGATAAACTGTTAGACGAAATATGGAGCTCTGTGATTAAACTGACAAGCTCGATTCGAAACAACAGTTTAAAGGTTTCCAAGTGTGCTCTGGAGAGAATCTTCTCTCCAGCAGCCAAAGAACTAAAGCAGCAGAAAATCAAGCTTGCGAGCTCTTATTATCCGGTTGGCTGATTTACAACGCAGATTTAATTCCCAGCCACGAAAAGTGTCAGCAGTTAAAGTGAGAGCACTGGTGGGGAAAGGGTGGAACCCTGAAACTTGGGATGGAGATGTGTGGGGAGAACTATGATGATGAGGATTTTTAACCCTCGATTCCTGAGGGATTTTCTTTATCTGAGGAATTACTCCCCACCCTCAGCAGAGAATCCACACCCTGCAGATCCCTCCTCCCACCCTTCTGAGGAAACTAATCCCCCCCCCAGTGGGAGCTGTGTCCCTCAGGGCCCCAATTGTTGCCTTTAGACCTATAAACAGATTGAAGTCTAAGCAAGCCCCTAAGGTGAGATAGAAGTGTGGTCCACGAGGAGGTGCGATATACTACTAAAGAAATTAATGGTTTGCTGATTCTTCCGGCGAAGCCTAAGGAATATGTGTGGAATGGATTTTAAGGGTGTGGGATAATGGTGGAAGGAATATAAAATTGGATCATACTGGTTTATCGATATGAGCCCACTGAGTAGAGATTCTAGGTTTACATGGAAGCTCGAGCAGTTAAAAAAGGTTGTTAAAAGTTTATTTAGAATGGTTGGCTGATGTATTTATTAAAACATGGCCTCTAACAGCGAGTTAGAGATGCCTGATATTCTTGGCTTAGTATTGATGAAGGGATTGTGAGGGTCAGGCAGATGGGCATGCTCGAGTGGATTCGAGTGTAAAACCACATTCTCCACAATATGAGGACCCAGAGGACATGCCACTCACTGAATTTATAAGATGGAAAGTACTGAGAGAGACAACAGAACATTTGAAGAGTTTTGTTTTGCTCTATTTCTTATGCCAGTCTTACAGTTAGAGAAGTTGTGGCTCGTTGCATAAATTAAATGTACACGTAGTAGGTCTAACAGGACCTCAGGGTAGGCTCAGGTGGCAGCACTGAATCGCAGAGGCCAGATGAGCGTAGTTACCGTAATTATCATAATGGTGGCAAAGGCAAAACAATACCTATAATGGCATGACCAAATGATCTTTGGAACTGGCTAATTAATCCTGGTGTTCCCAGGAACCAAATACATAAGAAGCCTACTAAGTTTTTATTTGATCTGTATAAAAGAAAAACTCTAGAACAATGACAGGAAGTCAACATTTGATTTAGGAGTAGCGAATCCCGCCCCGTTGACCGGTTTCCAGACTTGAGACAGTTCACAGACCCAGAACCCCTTGAATGAAGGGGTGGCCGGGTTCCAGTGAGGAAGGACTTGTCACAATACCAAAGAGTTATGCTGTTTGCCTTCCTCCTGTCCTTCCCCAGAGGACCTGAGGCCTTTTACTAGGGTAACTGTACACTGGGGAAAAGAAATAATCAGACTTTTCGAGGCCTATTGGATACTGGTTCTGAGTTGACACTGATCCAGGAGACCCTAAAAAGCATTGTGGCCCTCCGGTTAAAGTAGGGCCTTGGAGGTCAGGTGATAAATGGAGAGTTTTGGCTGAAGTCCGCTCACGGTGGGCCCAGTGGTCCCAGAACGCATCCCGTAGTTATTTTCCCAGTCCCAGAATATAATTGGGATAGTATAATTAGAATTGGCAGAATCCCCACATTGGTTCCCTGATCTGTGGAGTGAGGGCTATTATGGTTGGAAAGGCCAAAGGAAACCATTGGTGTTGCCTCTACCCGGAAAATAGTGAACCAAAAACAGTATCGTATCCCTGGAGGGATGCAGAGATTAATGCCACTATCAAGGATTTAAAGATGCAGGGGTGGTGATTCCTACACATCTCCATTTAACTCTCCAATTTGGCCTGTGCAAAAGACAGATGGATCATGGAGAAAGACAGTTGACTATCGAAACTCAACCAGTAGTGACACCAATTGCAGCCGCTGTACCAGATGTGGTGTCCTTCTTGAGCAAATTAATATGTCTCCTGGTCCTGGTATGCAGCTATTGATCTGGCCAATGCTTTTTTTCTCAATACCGGTTCATAAGGACCACCAGAAGCAATTTGCTTTCACTGGCAAGGCCAACAGTTACCTTTACTGTCTTACCTCAGGGTATGTTAACTCTCCAGCGTTGTGCCATAACTTAGTTAGAAGGGATCTGATCGCCTGACTCTTCCACAAAAATATCACACTGTCCACTATATTGATGATGTTATGTTGATTGGACCCAGTGAACCGGAGGTACAGCTAGCCTAGACTTGTTGGTAAAGCCTATGCGATGAGAGGATGGGAAATAAATCCAACTAAAATTCAAGGGCCATCTACCTCGGTGAAGTTTTAGAGTTCAGTGGTGTGGAGCATGCAGAGACATTTCCTTCTAAGGTAAAGAATAAGTTGTTGCACCTGGCCCCTCCCTCCACCAAGAAAGAAAGCACAACGTCTGGTGGGCTTTTTGGATCTGGAGGCAGCACATTCCTCATCTGGGTGTGTTACTACGACCCATATATCAGGTGACTCGTAAGGCAGCAAACTTTGAGTGGGGCTTGGAACAAGAAAAGGCTTTCAACAGGTCCAGGCTGCGGTGCAGGCTGCTCTGCCCCTAGGGCCATATGATCCAGCAGACCCAATGGTGCTTGAGGTATCAGTGGCAGATAGAGATGCTGTCTGGAGTCTGTGGCAGGCTCCCATAGGGGAATCACAGCGGAGGCCCTTGGGATTTTGGAGCAAGGCTCTACCTTCATCTGCAAAAAAACTATTCTCCTTTTGGAGACAGCTCTTCGCTGCTATTGGGCCTTAGTGGAAACTGAACGTTTGACAATGGCCACCAAGTCACCATGCGACTGAGCTGCCCATCATGAGCTGTGGTGTTATCTGACCCACCAGACCATAAAGTAGGACGTGCACACAACAGTCCATTGTCAAATGGAAGTGTACATAAGGGACAGGGCCCGGCAGGCCCTGAGGGCACAAGCAAGCTACATGAAGAAGTTGCCCAAATGCCTATGGTTTCCCACTCCTGTTACAATGTCTCCTGGGCTTAGCATGCACCTATGGCTTCATGGTTTGCCCTATGATCAGTTTACTGAGGAAGAGAAGACTAGGGCCTGGTTTACTGATGGTTTGCACGCTATGCAGGCACCACCCCGAGGTGGACAGCTGCAGCATTACAGCCAATTTCTGAAACAACCCTAAAGGACACTGGTGAAGGAAAGTCTTCACAGTGGGCAGAACTTCGGGCAGTGCACATGGTTGTGCATTTTGCCTGCAAGGAGAAATGGCCAGAGGTTCGATTATATACTGATTCATGGGCTGTAGCCAATGGTTTGGCTGGATGGTCAGGGACTTGGAAGGAGCATGGCTGGAAAATTGGTGAGAAAGACATTTGGGGAAGAAGTATGTGGATAGAGCTCTCTGAATGGTCAAAGGATGTGAAGATACTTGTGTCTCATGTAAATGCTCATCAAAAGGTGATCTCAGAGAGGATGAGTTAATAATCAAGTAGATCGGATGACTCGTTCTGTGGTTGTCAGCCTCTTTCTCCAGCTATCCCTGTTGTTGCTCAATGGGCCCATGAACAAAGTGTCATGGTGGCAGAGATGGAGTTATGCATGGGCTCAACAGCATGGACTCCCACTCACCAAGGCTGATCTGGCTACAGCTGCTGCCGAGTGCCAGATTTGCCAACAGCAGAGGACCAACATTGAGCCCCCGATATGGTGCTATTCCCCGGGTGACCAGCAGCAACCTGGTGGCAGGTTGCTACATTGGACCACTTCCATCATGGAGGGACAGCGTTTGTTCTTACCGGAATAGATACTTATTCTGGTTATGGATTTGCCTTTCCTGCACAAATGCTTCTGCCAAAACTACCATCCAGGGATTACGGAATGCCTTATCCACCGTCCTGGTATTCCTCACAGCATTGCTTCTGAAAGGAACTCACTTCACAGCAAAGAAGTGCGACTGTGGGCCCATGGTTATGGTATCACTGGTCTTACCATGTTCCCCACCACCCAGAAGCAGCTGGCTTGAAGAACGGATGGAATGGCCTCTTGAGACACAGTTACAGCGCCAAATTAGGTAGCATACCCTGAGGGCTGGGGCAAGGTTCTCCAGCAAGCAGTATTGCTTTGAATCAGCGTCCACTATATGGTTACTGTTTCTCCTATAGCCAGAATTCATGGTCCAGGAACCAAGGGGTGGAATGGAGTGATTCCACTCACTATTACACCTAGTGACCCAGTAGGAAAATTTTTGCTTCCTGTACCCACGACCTTGCGTTCTGCTGGACTAGACGTTTTGGCTCCAATGGGGGGAGTGCTTTTGCCAGGAGATACAGCAACGTTCTATTGAACTGGAAGCTAAGACTTCCCCCTGGCCACTTCTACTACCTTTAAGCCAACAGCTAAAGAAGGAATAACAGTAGTAGAGGAGTGATTGATCCAGACTACCATGGGGAAATTGGACTTTTTCTCCACAACGGGGCAAGGAAGATTATGTCTGGAAGCAGGAGATGCTGTAGGGGCCTTCTGTGCTACCATGTCCTATGTTAAGGTCAATGGAAACTCCAACAACCCAAACCAGACAGGACAATAAATGGCAGACATTCAGGGATGAAGGTATGGGTCACTCCTCCAGGGAAGAGCCAAGACCTGCAGAGGTGCTTGCTGATGGGGAGGAAATGGGAAAACAGAATGGGTAGTAGAAGAAGGTATCATAAATATCAGTGAAGCCACGGGACCAGTTGCAGAACATGGATTATAATAGATATTAACTCTTGTCCTATTTGGTTAAGAATGTGCTTGTTTATTTATGTATATATATATGTATATATGTATGTATATTAAGTGGATACTTGTGTTCCCCTTTGAATGTGCAACTGAGATATGTGTTAAGTGTTGTATATTTAGGTTATTAGATACTTAAGGACTAAGTCTTCTCAAGGACATTACCACTACTCTAAGATTAATGTTTTGCTATTGCACCTGAGATACTTATAACATGTTAGGTGGAATTATGACCCTGCCATCGTTTGCCATTGACATTTAAGCAGAGGCTATTTATTGGTGTTCAAGTTGACAAGGGGTGGACTTGTCAGGTTAATCCTGGGTGTCAACTCTTGGACTAAGGAACAAATAAGAGAAAAGGGTTTCTGATTGGACCACCTCAACCGGATTGACCACCAAATGTGGGTGTTAACTTCTGCCGGCAGGCAGTATTTAAGGCCACGCAGCGGGAGCTGGTCCCTTTTTCCTTTTCCTGCGGCTTGCCTCTCTCTCATCTGGTGAGTTTGCCTTGCTGCTGTGATCAACCTTTCGGATCCCAGGTGTACCGAGACTGGCAGATCTCCTGGAATCCATTCGGGCCTTCAGCACTAGACTGGGACTCCTGAGCATTCAGCCTTGCGGACTGGCCGTTCCCTGGATTCCCGGCCTCTCCAGTTCGGCGCTACTGTTGAGCTCCGTCACGTAGGCAAATCAATAAATTGTATATAGTTATATATATTCCTGTTGCTTCTGTTTCTTTAGAGAACCCTGACTAACAGGCGACCCTGCCTTAAAAAGACCAAAACCCCAGATCTGCATTCTCCCATACATGACCTTCATCTTTCTCTCAGTTTTTTTAAAGTTTTTCTCTGTAAAGTTCCATTGTTTTGGGCGAATTTAACTATATCAGTCCATTTTTTCGACCCAGTCCCTATGTTGTGGTTCCCTCCCCATGTATTGCTCCAAAATATGCCTATATAAATGTCATACATGTACCAGAGTTGTGTCCTCCAGGAATAACTTATGTTAACTCCAAAAAAAAAAAAAAAAAAAAAAAAAAAAAAAGAAAAAAAATCCAAGCCCACTTTCAGATGCCTTAGCAACTCATGGATAAACAAATGCATTATAATAACATAATGATCATAATTTTTCCTTCTTGTTCCCTCGTTTCACTTATTGATAAGCATAGTTCACCATAAAGATGAAATATATCATTGCTATTATTATTATTATTATTTCTACAAATTATTTGTTACACCAATTAAGAAGAAAAGTGAAAGTTTTTAATTAATTATTTATTTTGGTATTTTTGAGACAGGGTCTTCCTTTAGTCCTAGCCGGCCTGGAGCTCGCTCTGTAGACCAGGATGGCCTTGAACTCACAGAGATCTACCTGCCTCTGTCTCCCAAGTGTTGGGATTAAAGGCGTGCACCCCCACGCCCTGCTTTTTTATTTTGTTTTTACATATTCTTCCCTTTCCAGTACTCTTACTTTCTTTACGTAGGTTTGAATTTCTGTGAAGAAGGTTTTTTTGTTTTTGTATTTGTTCCTTTTTAGTATTTTCTGCAAGGCAAATGCATTGCCAATGAGTGGGCTTCTTCCATTTTTTTTTTTTTTTTTAAGACAGCTGTCATGTAGCCTAGGCTGGCCTCAGACTTGCCATGTAGTCAATGATGACTTTGAACTCCTGCCCCTCCGGGTGCTGGGATGCCAGGAGCTCCACCGCACACAACTTCCTCTTTTGCTTTTGAAGGTTAAGTTCACAACACGCAGTGCTCTACCCTGGGCTTTTGTTTCTCTGCCAACACAGTCAACATTTCACTGTGCTGTTCTCTTCCCGCTGGCATGATTTCTGAGGCCCTGTTAGGAAGAGTGCTTGTAGTTTCTTCTCTGGAAGTTGAGTGCTTTTCCCCTCTGGCTTCAAATATTCTGATCCCTTTTCCATGCCTGTGGTGCTCCCGTTACATGTGGTGACACCCTCTGAGGTGCCACGTGCTCACGGTCATTCTGCTTTGGTTTTCCCACACTCCCTGCTTTTCAGTGTTGGATCTTTCTATCGAGATATCCTCAAGCACGGAGAGTCTTCTTTAGTTCTGTGTAGTCTACTAATGAGCCCAGCAGAGACATCTTCACTTCCCACACTGCTTTCGATTTCTAGAATGTATTTGAAGCTTTCCTAGGATCATCTCTATTTAATTTGCCCATCTACTCCTGAATCGTCTACTTTGTCCATTGCATCCCTTAGCATATTAGTAGTATATTTACTTACTCATTGGTTGCTGATTCTTTTTTTTTTTTTTCCTTGAGACAGGGTCTCACTATGTTGTGCAGGCTGCCATTAAAGTCATGTGTAGCCCAGACTAGCCTCTAAATCATTGTAATCCTGCCTCTGCCTTCCAAGTGCTGGGTTATAAGTACGAGCCATCAAGCTCAGCTAAGTTAGAGTTCTTTCACATTCTCAGTCTGACATATCATATTTGAAGCTGGTTTTCAATCTTGCTTTGTCCCTTCACAGTGTGCTGTTTTGCCGTATAATAGCTCTTATAATTTTTCCCAGATACTGTGTAAAAGGATGCTGTGTTGAAGGGCCATCAGTCATGTTGTGGTGTGGGCACAGGAAGTGTCTACAGTTCTACGACTAGGTCCTAGTCTTGCAAACCTGTGCCTGTAGCCTGGAAATCTTCCTGTAATTCTGAGTTCTCCTTCCCTGTAGGATACTGTGGGCTGGAGCTGGATAGTTCCCTTCCCAGGCTAGTTAGGCACTAATAAAACCCCAGTTGGCTAGTCTCCTGTTAGTCTATCCTGAGGCCTGCAGGCATTAAGAATATAGCTCTCAGGGTATTTTGGAATATTTCTTTTCCCCTTCCCCTGCCAGAAACAGAAGGGACTTTTGTCTGATACCCGATGTGATGACCTTGTTGAAGTGTTTGCCACCTAAGTTTTTTCCTATAATTTGTTTACCCAGAACTTCCAGTAGTTCAGTTCCAGTTCCAGTTCCGGTTCCAGTTTCCACATCCTAGCACTGGCTTCTGTAACGATTTCAGCTTGGGGTTTTTCCTCCTCTTTCCAGTTTGGGTGGAGCTGGGTCGTGTTTTGCCCTATGATCTCACGTGTCCTGTGGCTCTAAAAGTTGTTTGCTTTTCATTTTCCTCAGCCTTTTTCTCAGGACAAAATGACAATTTCATGATTTCTGGGTGCTGGACTTGATGTTTGTCCTGTGGCATCCTTTAGCTAAAAAGATGGAAGCAAGACAGAAGTAAAAAACCCAATCTCGGCCGGGCATGATGGTGCACGCCTTTAATCCTAGCACTTGGGAGGCAGAGGCAGGAGGATCTTTGTGAGTTCAAGGCCAGCCTGGTCTACAGAGTGAGTTCCAGGACAGCTGGGGCTACAGGGAGACCCTGTCTCGAAAAGACCAATCAACCAACCAACAAACAAACAAACAACCCCCCCAAAAAAAAACCCAATCTCTGAAGGAGTTCTTTTGAAATCTGAGAAGTCTAAATTTGAGCAGATTTTAGTGCATTGATTGACATGTACCTTATCTCAATTTTTGCAGATTTGTTTGAATCCCACTTGAACGAACCAGAGGGTATGAGTAGAGTCCATTCCAAATGAGGTGTCTGATGTGAGTATTCCTGAGTGATCTGATTACATCTTAAACAACAGCCCGCTGGGAGGACTTGGGTCATCTTTCCTCCATGTCTGTCCATTTCTGTCCTCCATGCCGTGCAATTGATGGAATGCTCTCTGCCTAGTTTGGTGCTTGTGTCTCCCCTGGGCTCCCCAGGCCAGCTGCACAGCCAGTTCTCTGCTGGCTACCCTTCACTGGGCTTCTTGGTCTGACGTAATCGTTTTCAGGTCCCATGGCTGCTCCTTTCTTGCTGTACTCTCCCTTGCTCACTTGCTGCTTAGTTGACAGAGTAGCTGACCACAGAGTAGCTGACCACAGAGTAGCTGACCACAGAGTAGCTGACCACAGAGTAGCTGACCACAGAGATGGTAGCTTCCCTGTTAGCCCATCACAGCTGCACCTCAGTGACTGTGTTCTCTCACCTCGGTGTGATTGTGAACGCCTTCTCAAGTGGATCCTTGGAGAGTAGGGAAAGAGATTAGGGCCTTGGGTGCTGTGAAGACTTAATAGGAAGAGGGACCGGAACTTGGGATCCTCTAAGCCAAGAAGAGCCTAGGACCGAGAGGTGATAAAATGGTCAGAGCTATGAGATTATTAGACAGAGCCAAATGAGATTAGACAAAGTTTGACTTATGAGAATTCACGGTTAAGAGCAAGAACAGTGTAGCTGACTAGGGTGGCCAGGTTTAGCCAGAGGACCAGAGGACAGCCAGTTAAATTTGAATTCAAATAAATGATGAATAATTCCTTTCATATGTCTTCCCTGTGTAATATATTATCTGGCAATCTTACAGCTGGGTCAGCTGTCCCTGGAGGCCCCTGCTGGTCTTTCTGGTGCCCAGCGGTGAACAAGTGGGCTAAAGCTTCTCTCTCTTTGAAGGTGGGGAAAATCTAAACTTTGTAGATAAGAACTGGGGAACAGAGAATTGAAAGAGAATTTTCTAGCTGAAAGAGAATTGTCTGTCTAGAGACTTGGAGACTCCCTCTTCCTTTTTTAGTTGAAATTTTGCATATTTCATATAACAGGTCTTAATCATATTTACGCCCATTCCCCCTTCCATGCCCCCCTGCCATACATGTCTTGCATCTTTTTCTCAGTCTTTTTTTTTTTAATTTTTCCATGTAAAGTTTACTGTTTCGGTCAGTTCTTTGAACAAGTCTTTCGTTGTTGTCGTTATTCCCTTTAATTTTACAATACTCCAAAGTATGCATGCATACACTCCATGCATATACCCAACTCCCCCTTCTTAAGAAATGGCTGCAGCTGAAGACCTGGATCCACTGAGAATAATGCTGCAGGAAGGGAAGTAGCAATGGCAGGAAGAGGGAAAATGGGCAGAGGAACCCAGGACAGGACGACTGCTAGAGGAGCTCGACAACCCGACCTGTAGCAGCAAAAAGGAGTATGGGTGGGGGGTGCGAGGAGGTGCGATGGATCAGCAGCAAACGCACTTGCCATGCGGGCCTGGTGACCTTCAAGCTGGACACCTGGAATTCATGTAAAGGTGGAGGGAGAGAAAGATGACACTCCACAAACTTGTTCTTTGACTTCACATTCATGCTCTGGCACACCACACACACACACACACACACACACACACACACACACACTAAAGACACGTAATCATAATAGTAATAAATTTTAAAAAATCAGTGCAACAAAGGGCTCCCATTAGAACAGTAAATTATCCTAAGTGGAACTCAACATGATGACTTTTAATTTAAAAAATGCAGCATATATATTAGAAAAGGGCATGCCAAATGCTGAAATAAACAGATTTTCAAGATCAAGTGAAAGAAAAATTTCCCAAAAGAGTAAAAATGTAAATACCTACAGAATAAGATTAAATATTAGAAGAGTAGAAGATAGATCCAGAAGTCATAACATACTAATAGTAAACAGAATTTCATGAGAAAAGTAATTGAAGGAGGAGAGGCAATATTTGAACAAAGAAGTGAAGAAAAAAAAAAACTTAACAAAGGAGGACTTTATCTTCAACTAGAAAGAATTCCTTGAGTTCCAAGGAAGTAGGGATGAGAAAAGAAGCCACTAGAGATTCCAACACTATGTTCTAATCCCAAAGATAATGACATAGCTCTATAGACTTCCAGACAGGAAGAACCCGTTATTTACACAGAAAAAGACTCAGGCTGGCTTGAGATTGCTATCTGCAACTCAGAAGACAGAAAACAGCAGGATAATGTCTACTGACAACTGCCAGTGTGGTTTAACAATCAAAACCCAAACACATGCTACTTAAGAAACCCACTTTAAACAAAAGCGAAAATAGAAAGCTTGAAATTCAGATGTGTAAAGAGACACCATCAAGTAAATGTAAACCCAAAGAAGTAAAGTTGGACACCATGAATACTAGCCGAAGGACGAAGATTCGCATTATACAACAATAAAAAAGCAAATTGATGTCAAATGTTTACATACATCAACCATGTTCATCATTTAAAAAAGGACCTAAGTATACAAAGCAAAATCTAGTAGGAGTGTGGAATAAAAATACTGTTATAAGATTTTTTTTTCATCTGTAGGTTTTTGCTGCTTTATTCTCTCTCTGTCTCTCTGTCTCTCTGTCTCTCTCTCTCTCTCTCTCTGTCTCTCTCTCTCTCTCTCTTTGGTCTTTTTCGAGACAGAGTCCCCCTGTAGCCCTAGCCATCCTGGAACTCACTCTGTAGACCAGGCTGGCCTTGAACTCACAGAGATCCGCCTGCCTCTGCCTCCCAAGTGCTAGGATTAAAGGTGTGCACCACCACGCCTGGCTGTTATAAGATTTTTTTTAAATACTTTTATTTATTATATTTATTTTATGTGTGAGAGTGTTTTGCCTACATGTATATAAGTGTACCCGAACCCAGGTCATTTGCAGGAGAAGTCAGTGCTCTTAACTGCTGAGATCTCTCTAGCCCCTATTTATTTATTTTTATGTGTATGAGTATTTTGCCTTTTATTTTATTTTATTTTATTTTTGGTCTTTGCAGAGGCTGGAAGAGAGCATCAGGTTCTCTGAAACTGGAGTTATAGATGGTTGTTAGCTACCATGTGGGGGCTGGAAGTGAACACTGGTCTTCTGCAAGAGCACTTAGTGCCCTTAACCATTGAGCCATCTCTCCTCCCCCTCAAAACCTTAATTACTTGGAAATTACAATGATAGTCTAAGCAACATTTTATTTAAATAAAAACAAACCTGAAATTGCCAACCTCAGGGACTGGACAGATGACTCAGCGGTTAAGAATACCTGCTGTACTTCGACAGGACCTGGGTTCAATTCCCAGCATCCACATGGTGGCTAAAAACCATCTGTAGCTCAAGTTCCAGGGGATCCGACACCCTCTCTGGTCTCTTTGGGCTTTGCATGACATGGGTGCACTTATACACATGCAAATAAAACACTAATACACATAAAATAAAAATAATAAATAAAAGATTTAAAAATTGCCAACCTCACATAAACTGATAATGAAGAAAACGTCATACAAAAACACACAAGGTACAGTTCAAATTATTCCTAGTGGGAATTCATGGTCTTTTTTTTTTTAATTTATGGTCTTAAATGCTTTATTTTTAAAGAAAATAAAGAGAAATGAAACAAGTAAAATATTAGAAACATGAATAGAGATAGAAATCAATAAAGAGGAAGCAATGTCAGAAAAGAGTAGAAAGAACAAACACAGCCAAAAGCAGCTGTGTACGAAGGATGCCTGCGCATACATAAAGACCTTCAAAAGTTCCGCAGCCTCAGCAAACAGGACACCAAGAACCAGAATTTGAGAGCTTGGCATGAGAGAAGGAACATGACTAACAAGATAAAGGCACAAACAGTGCGGGCTGTGGCAGTCTGGGTCCACAGCCTTCTGGTCCCAGCTCAGGACAGCTCTGGTGGAAAAGTGCTGTGGCAGTCAGCTCTCTCCTCATCCCTCCTCCAGAAGGCAGTGAGTCCAACCTGAGCCAGGAAGAGAGGAAAAGCCTTGAACTGGATTATGTACTGAGGGCTTAGTTTACATTGGATGAAACAGCATAATATCTAAAAATGGACTGTCCTTAAGAGTTCAAAAGTGACTGAAAAGCCATGAGATTTACCAGAAATGTCACTATGGCCACAGAAATGTTTCCGATAGAAAATGTTTGAGACAAGAGTGAAGGAGGTGGGGGGGAGGGGGACCTTGCTCTTTTCTTTCTTTCTTTCTTTCTTTCTTTCTTTCTTTCTTTCTTTCTTTCTTTCTTTTTCTTTTCTTTTTTTTTTTTT
>VZQC01001693.1:508313-638637 GCA_009823505.1 Rhizomys pruinosus
TTTTTTTTGGCCTTTTTGAGACAGGGTCTCCTTTTAGTCCCAACTGTCCTGGAGCTCGCTCTGTAGACCAGGCTGGCCTTGAACTCACAGAGATCCACATGCCTCTGCCTCCCAAGTGCTAGGATTAAAGGCGTGCACCCCCCCACCCAGCTATTTTTTTGCCTGTGCCTCACTAAATCATTGCAGGTCATCAAGTTGGGGGAGAAAGGACTAAGAACTAAGACAACTAATAATAGTAACAATGAGATGGGGGCTGGAGAGATGGCTCAGCAGTTAAGAGCACCAACTGCTCTTACAGAGGACCCGAGTTTGATTCACAGCACCCACATGGCAGCTAAGAACTGTCTTTAACTCCAGTTCCAGGGGAATCCAACACCCTCTTCTGACCTCCGCAGCATTGCACAACACGGGTGCACCTACCTACATGCAGACAGTACATTCGTACACATACAGAAATAAATAAAATTAATAAAAAAAAAAAGTAACAATGAGATACAAAGCCACAAGTAAAAATGGAAATATGGAAATGCAGTGTTTGATGAGAGGATATCACTTGGTCTCAAAGAACTTCTGGAGAGAGACTAGAGAGAAAACACAGTTTCACAGTGAGAAGACTGGAAGGTGTTATCTAAATAACTTATCGAACTGACAGCAAACCAGGCATGTGCTAACCAGACAGACATCTATAAGAAGAACACAGCATCACTTCAGTGATTCTCTTTCCAAAGTTTCAGGACATAAATCAAACAATGTGGAATACTTCAACCTCAGATTATACAGAATACTTGGGCTATATACTTACCAAAAAAATGCGAGAATGAGAAATAACTTCCAAGCTGAAGGCAAATCAGGACACATGCCATCTAAATGCAATGCATGGCTCTAACTCAACTAGGCTTTTGCTCTAATGGAGCAAATATCATTATTGGCAAAATTTTACTTGTGTTAATATATGAATGATAATATCCAAATTTTGTACTGGGAGTGGTAGCGCACGCCTTTAATCCTAGCACTTGGGAGGCAGAGGTAGGTGTATCTCTGCGAGTTCAAGGCCTGCCTGGTCTACATAGTGAGCTCCAGGCCAGCTGGGCCTAAAGAGAGACCCTGTCTCAAAAAGACAAAAAATAATAATAACAATAATAATAATATCCAAATTTTAATAGAAGTGTTTTGGTTACTTAGGAGCATGTCTGTGAGTTAGTAGGACATCATGTCAGCTTATTACCTTTGGATAGTTTAGGGAAATGAAAGTTCCTTAGAGTGTATATTAGTCCTTTTCCGTTGCTGTGAATAGAACCACCATGATTAAGGGAACTTAAAAAAGGAAGAGTTTATTTGAGCTTATGACCGACAGTTCCAGGGGAATTAGAGTCTATCATGTTGGGGAGAAGGTGTCAGAGTAGAAAGCTGAGGTTCACATCTTCAAGCAGGCACAGGAAGCAGAGAGAGAGACTGCAGATAGGCAAGGCATTTTGAACTCTCTAAGCCTGCCCCCAGTGACGTGCTTCCTCCAGCATGGCCACACCTTCTAAGACCTCCCAAAACAGCGCCACCAACTGGGGACAAAGTGTCCAGATACTTGGAGCCTATGGGCTGGGATTCTCATTCAAACCACCACAGAGTTTAACTGCAGCCTCTCTGTGTGACATTGTTTCAACTTTTTAAATTAAAAAGTTATAGCGAAAGTGACAAGACTACCAACTGAGAAAAATTTTAGCAATGCCAGTATCAGGTAAGTGGTTAATGTCTTAACAAATAAAATGTTATTTTTGCACAGATGTGATGCTATATCACAGGGATGTCTGAATAACAACAACAAAAAAACCCCAGCCTGACTTAGAATCTAGTGAAAGCAAGAGCAGGGCCCAAGCTGTTCTGAGACCTTGTTACTTCAGAGTTCTCCAGGAACTGTGCTCTTGAACAAAGACCTTGCTCTCTCTTTATTGGAACTACACATCCAGCATGAAATGGAGAAAGAAAAGCAGAATTTGTCTTAGAGGATCTTCCCTTTCTGACCCCTACTAACCTAGAACAGCACACATAGCCACAAACAGATGTTATCAAACTTATCCCACCTGTTGTTTACAACATAATGGGATAATTCTCTGCTTCCAAAGAATATTTGCTATATGTAGTGTTCGTCTATTTGTAGTTTTCTCCTACTTGAATGTGTTAGTATCTTTATATTTATGTTTATAATGTACACATATACTTTGACTCACGAGAGATTAAAACTATATAGTTAGGTTACAGGAAGAGCCCAAGACCCAGTAAGCTTGTTTATATGATAAAAAGCTGAGATAGTGTTAAATGATCTCAAAATATAAGGTTGATTTTGGTTGTAAGGTTAGGTAAAAGTCATTCTAACAGGTTTTCATTAAAGATAAATACAAATAGGAGAAAACTACAATGAAAATAGACAAAAAAGGTGGAGTGGCTATTTCTATAGTAGTCAGGAAGATGCAATTTAAAATATTTAATGTCATTAGGTACCTACCAAAATGATAGCTATTTCAAAGAGTAACAGTCAGCAAAGGTGATTTGGGGGTGTTAAATAGGTATTCTTACTCTTTGATGGTAAATACCTAAGTTATTCAGTTTTTGTGATGTGAAATCTGGCAGCATCCATTAAAAACAACTTCCAGTCAAGTCTGGCCCTACACACCTTTAAATCCTGCACTTGGGAGCCAGAATTTGTGAGTTTTGGGCCATCCGGTGCTACATAGTGAGACCCTCTCTAAACAAAAGAAAAGAACTGTCCCTCATACAAACAAATAACAATGAAACCACTATTGCTTTTGACCCAGAAATTCCATCCTGGAGAATCTATTCATTAAGTAAGGATATAGAAACAAGAATGTTAATTCCATCTTTGATTTTAATAGCAAAAACCAAAATTGTGAGTAATTACTATCAGGATAATGAATGGCTGGAACATGACTATTCCATAGAAAACTGTATAACCATTAGAATAAGTCCATACCAGTTGACTAAAAAGAAATCCATATATATTTACAGATATATATATATATATACATATATGTATATATATATACATATAGATAGATAGATAGATATACAGATAGATGGATATGTATATGTAAATATCTCCTTGTATATATTCCCCTCCAAAGGGAAAGAGAAATTTAGAGATATATAGGATAAAATCTTATTTAAAAAAAATATTTATTGCTGGGCATGATGGCACACGCTTTTAATCACAGCACTTGGGAGGCAGAGGCAGGCAGATCTCTATGAGTTCAAGGCCAGCCTGCTCTACATAATGAGTTCCAGGACAGCTGGAGCTACAGGGAGACCCTGTCTCAAAAAGACCAAAAAAAAATTATTATTTTTATTTTATTTTATGTGTATGAGTGTATTGCCTGCATGTATGTAAGTATACCCATGTTGTGCAATGCCCATGGAGGTCAGAAAGAGGGCATTAGATCCCCTGGAACTGGAGTTACAGATGTTTGTTAGCTGCCATGTGAGTGCTCTTAGCCGATGAGCCATCCACCAGCCCCAGAATCCTATTTTTTTAACACTGTATGTCCATGTGTTCTATATTTGTTTACATAAATGCATAGAAAGATGTAGAAGGAATCCATGTGGCTCTTACATTGGTTAGGGGAGGATTAGAGGTTAGTTAGGGAGAGGTTGATACGAAGAACGAGAACATAAAGCATTTTGATGGCCTTGCACCATTTTAACTAATTTCTTTCACTCTAGATGTAATTTGTAAATGATCAGGGACATGCCACCAGTTTGGATAAACTAATTAAGAAAGATTACCACTGTGAAAACAGTGAGCAGTGTTGCCTATAGATCTACTGCCAAGCTCCAACTGAGAAGACTGGAATGAGAAAATCAGCAGTTGGAACCAGGATGAATAACATGTTCACAGAAAAAAATGTGTGAGAATGGAGGTTCAGGAAGAGTTAGAGATGAAACGCTTGGGGAAGCTCTATTTACGGGAACTGAGTGAGGTGGGGACTGGGACAGGAAGAGTCCGAACTCAAGAATCTAGCATCTGAGGACATTGCTGGCCAAGAATGGATAAAGGCAGAGTGGGTTTTTCTGGTTGTTGTCGATGCTTGTTTGTGAGACAGGGTCTTGCTATGGTAGTCCATATTGGCCTAAAATTTACTGTGTACTCTAGACTAGCCTTGAAATTATGATCCTCCTGGTTCGGCTTCCTGAGTGCTAAGATTACAGGGTGTGTGTGTGTACCACAATGCCTTAAGTTATCTTTGTTATTTATTTCTTTATCTATCTACCTATCTATCTGTCTATCATCTATCATCTAGCTTGCTAACATTTTATTTTTAGTAGTGTATTAGTTACATTTGCTATTTGACAATTCGTACATATATAATATTTTTTACATATATTAGTATTGGGATTATTCTCAACCCCTACCTTTTCTTACAACCCTCCAATCCCTGCCAACTTCCCCTCCTCTTCCCTACCAGTGCCTCCTCCACAATCCTGTGTATTTGTGTTGTTACGTCACCCACTGATTTTAATCAGGGCTTTCTGTGTGACCACAGAGTTTGGAGGTATCCATTGGAGCCTGGTGGGTAAACAACTGAAAGTAATGAGTTCCCCACCCCCACAGTCCATCAGTAGCCAATAGTTCAGCAGGGCCCTATAGGGCCTCATGAGCCTCTCCATCCGTGGCTGCCTGCTGACAGGCCCATTCTTGTGCAGGCTTCCTGCATGGGCCAGCAGCTGCTGTGAGATCCTGCTCGAAGTGGCTGAACCACAGGATCTCACAGTCCTTCTCCCTGTCTTCCAGCTCTTACATTCTTTCTGTTCCCTCTTCCATGATATTCCCTGAGACTTTCAGGGGTTAGAGTCCTCATCTTCACTTCCTGTCAGCCCTTTGAGCAGCCATAAGCTTAAGCAATCATCACTGTTTACTGTAGGAAGGCTCCTCTGGTTAAGGCTGAGAGTAGCATTTGTCTATGGCATAAATATATATTTTGAAGGCAATTTGGTGCTATGTCAATTTAGCTAAACAACAGTAGTAAATTACCACCTAGGGCCTATGACCTCCCTAGTCATGGGTTTGTGACTGGGTTTACACTATCAGGCAAGAATTCTTTTCTTGTGGAGTGGGCCTCAAATCCAATCAGAGTGATTGGTTACCCCATACAGTCATCCCAATATTGCACCAGAGAACACATCTTGCCTGCTAGGTCGGCATTGTAGTTTGCCGGATTCACAGCTGGCGGAGATGGATTCCTTTTCCACACAGCAGCTTGCGTAGCACCTTCTGGCACTGTGAAAGCCAGCCAGCAAGGAGGAGGATTCCAGCTCAGCTTCGGCTTGATTGCTCTGTATTTTGCAACTAAGGTGTGGTGCTGGTCTTCAACAATAGTTTATTTGGTTTCAGTGGGCAGCCAAGAGGAATGATAAGAGTCTGTATTGTTTGTGTTGGGGGGGGGGGCCCTCCTGGGGCCTCCCTGACCAATGGTTCACAAGAAAATCCCTGCAATGGGCACTGGGATTTTTGTTTCAGAAACAATGGCTTCTAGGAGTAACATTTTTCAGCCATATAGGGTATCTTTCCTTCTAACTTTTTTAAAAAAGAATCACATTTTATTAATTTATTTTGTGTGCATGGGTTTGTGTGCGCGCACACCTGCTTGCTCTCACCCGTGCACGTCAGACGACAACTTGGAGTCAGTTCTCTCCTTACTCCATGTGGGATATGAGGGAGGGTTGAATTCAGGTTGTCAGGCTTGGCAGCAGGTGCCTTTACCAACGAAACCATCTCTCCAGTCCTCTTCCCTTCCCTTTTTTTTCTCTTTTGTTTATTTTTTTTTAGAATTTTTAATTTTTATTTTATTTATTTATTTATTTATTTATTTATTTATTTATTTATGTGTGTGAATGTATTGTCTGCATGGAGGTTTGTGCACCCGTGTCGTGCAATGCCGCGGAGGTCAGAAGAGGGCGTCGAATTCCCCTGGAACTGGAGTTCTCCTGGAATTGGAGTTACAGACGGTTCTCAGCCGCCATGTGGGTGCTGGGGATCGAACCTGGGTCTTCTACAAGAGCAGTCGGCGCTCTTAACCGCTAGGCTATCTCGGGATTCTACAATATAATAGCACAGTTGTTTTCAGATAACAGTTACTCAGTTTGCTGTACAATTAGGTAATTGGTGCATTTTTTTGGAGTGAGCCAAATTATTAAGCTTAAGCAATGAATGTAAGTAACATTCATGTAAAACCAATTTTCAAGTATCTGTGTCCAAATTTTGAACAACCCATGGTTCCCATAGTCCAGTTGGTGATGCTTGTATGCACAGGCATGTTGATCAAATAGGAGTCCAGTCTATATTGCTGTAGTCTCATGATTCACCCCAATCTCTCCGCAGCCCTTACATTCTACCACGCCTCCTCTTCTGCATTTTGTTCCCTAAGCTTTAGGAAAGGGGCACAAGTGGGCGAGAAGCAAAACAGTCTATTTTCTCTGGAGATGTCATTTTGGACTCTAGTCTGTTCAGGTTGATCCCCTTCATGGGTTGACATCTTATCCAGGGGTACCTTTTTAATCCTACTAACAAAGCACAAGCAATTGGGTGTACAGGCATTTAAGCAGTACTAATTATTATGGCAAGCTAAGCTGTGAGCATAGACACAGATGCTTTGATCCCTTCCCTTTTTTAAACATATTTTTAATTGACTTACTAAGTAGGAAGTTCCATATGACTTTCCCGGCTCTCCTTCT
Organism: Rhizomys pruinosus; assembly: GCA_009823505.1. Lineage (NCBI taxonomy): Eukaryota > Metazoa > Chordata > Mammalia > Rodentia > Spalacidae > Rhizomys > Rhizomys pruinosus. Next base: position 515,052 of record VZQC01001693.1, read on the forward strand.
TATTAGTTAACACTCCTCACTCGCCTCTCCATGTCTCTCACTCTCCTAGCCCCAGGAGTGGGTTCTTACTGTGAGAGTCATGTACATGGAAAATGCAGTGTGCCTGGGATGGACCCTTATGGAGTCTTCCCTGTGGATAGCACTTCCAAATTTACTGCCGAAGCTTGGGGAAACATCTAGTTTCTGTGCAATGAGAAAAGAGAAATAAATGAAATAAGGACAATATTTTATAATATGGAATTCTAAGCCGGAAGCTGGGCGTGGTGGTGCACAACTTTAATCCTAGCACTTGGGAGGCAGAGGCAGGAGGATCTCTGTGAGTTCAAGGCCAGCCTGGTCTACAGAGTGAGTTCCAGGACAGCCAGAGCTACAGGGAGACCCTGTCTCAAAAAGACCAAAAAAAAAAAAAAAAAAAAAAAAGGAATTCTAGTGTTGTAAGAGGAAAATATCTCTATGCAAAATAAACACAACAATACTACAATACACTAAAGATTTCAAATGTATTCTTTCTTTTAAGCTTCATAGCAAACTATGAGGTATGAGTCATTTCCATTTTATATACAATGAAACTAAAGTTTACAGAGATTAAGTAACTTTCTTAAAGCTACATAAATAAAAGCCAGGCCTGGTGGCCCATGCCTTTAATCCTAGTACTTGGGAGGCAGAGGCAGGCAGATCTTTGTGAGTTCAAGGCCAGCCTGGTCTACAGAGTGAGTTCCAGGACAGCTGGGGCTACAGGGAGACCCTGTCTCGAAAAGACCCCCCCCCAAAAAAGTTACATAATTAAAAAGTGTGGTCCAGCTGGGCCTGGTGGTGCACGCCTTTAATTCTAGCATTTGGGAGGTAGAGGCAGGTGGATCTTTGTGAGTTCAAGGCCAGCCTGGTCTACAGAGCGAGCTCCAGGCCAGCTGGGACTAAAAGGGAGACCCTGTCTCAAAAATACCAAAAAACAAAACAAAACAAAAAGTGTGGTCTATGGAGCTGGAGAGGTGGTTTAGCAGTTAGAAGCACTCCCAGCATTCATACAATGGCTAGCAACCATCCATAACTCCAGTTCTAGGGGATCTGACACCCTCTTCTGGCCTCTGTGGGCACTGCATGTTATGGGTGCACTTAAATATATGTAGGCATAATAACACTGGTACACATAAAATAAAAATTATAAAAAAAATTGAGGTAGTGTTTCCTTGAAGCCCCAGATGTCTTAGATCTTGCTATGTAGATCAAGTTGGCCTCAAAAAACCCTCCTGCCTCTGCCTCCTGAGTGCCAGAGTAAGGCCAGCCAAGTGCTTCCATGACTGCCTTCATAATGTTTTTCTTTTCTTTTTTTAAGATTTATGTATTTGTAGTTTTTGTATTTGAGCGTTTTGGCTATATGTAAGTGCACCATGTGCTTGTAATGTCCATGGAGGCCAGAAGAGGGGGTCAGATTCCCTGGAACTGGAGTTACAGATGGTTGTTAGCTGCCATGTGTGTGCTGGGAACTCAACCTGGGTCCTCTGCAAGAGCAGTCAGTGCTCTCCACTGCTGAGGCATATCTCCAGCCCCAAGTCCATAATCCTAAATGCTCTACAATTGCTGACATTTATAATCGTGGCCTGAATAACCTGTAAATATGAACTTTTCCCTTTAATCCTAGCACTTGGGAGGCAGAGGCAGGTGGATCTTTGTGTGTTCAAGGCCACCCTGGTCTACAAAGTGAGTTCCAGGATAGCTGGGGCTACAGGGAGACCCTGTCTTGAAAAGACCAAAAAAAAAGAGAACTTTTTTCAGTATCTTCCATTTCAGAACTTAAGGATATAGGGATGGAGATATGGCGTGGGCACTAAGAGCACTGGCTGCTCATGCAGAGGACGTGGGTTCAATTCCTAGCACCCATATGGTGACTAAAAATGGTCTTGTAACTCTAGTTCCAGGGGATCTAATGCTGTTTTCTGAGCTTGTGGGCATTAAAAGACATGGGTGCGCTTACAAATATGCAGGCAATATATTAAAAAGAATTAAGAAATTTAAAAAAAATTTAGGGAAACATACACCCAGGTGTCCTGGAACTCACTATATAGACCAGGCTTGCCTTGAACTCACAGAGGTCCACTCGCCTCTGCCTCCCAAGCGCTGGGATCAAAGGCGTGCACCATCACGCCCTGCAGTATGCTCTGTAGTATGCACTCCTACAGTCTGATGTGATTCTTTCTGGGAAGTGGGGGGTACCCGCCTGCAGCTAACCAAGAGCTGGCACCTTTCGGCGCAGGTGCCAGATGGCTATTTTCATAGCCCCACCTGAGTGGCTACTGCGTTCTCAGGCCACCCTGTCCAGCCATGCTAATCCTCACCAGTCCAGGAGCTGGTGGCTCTCAGGACTGGAATTTCAGCCTAGTGCCTGCTTGGCTCTCCCTAGGCTACACCCCTGGCAATTCCCTCCACAGGTTGGTGACCTGCTTAGTCTCTGTCCAACCCCACGCTAGCACACCATGCTAGTGGTCTGATGGACCCCCGTTCATCCCCTACTAGCCAACGACACTTGAAACTCAGCCGTGCTCCAACCCGTATGTGCAAAATAACAGATCCAGGGAATGTCTGATTGTAATGGAGAATCCACTTTACTATATGCTGCAGGTCACTTTTATAAGCAGAATGGCATCATCTCTCAGGGCCAGTCCCAGACCCCTGCATCACACCCCCTGTATACATCACCCGCCACGCTCCACCCAGCATCATGGGGTCACGAGCTACTATCTCATGGGGCGGGGTCCAGGGAGCCTCGTGACTTCCACCTTATTCCCCATGCCCCCCACCACCCCCAGATGCTAGGTGAAAGGCTAGCCCCTAACTCAAACTGGATCTTCTCATAATGCCCAGCTCCTTTAAAAAAAAATCCGAATAAAAAATTGGTTTTCTAGAGTAACCCATTCTTTACAGATTATGGATAAATGAAGCTTTAGCCGCTTTTAACTTAGTAGACTTCAGTAACCTGTGCTCTACAAAATTGATTAAATTTCAAGTAAAATTTTTATGAAATGCTCTAAGATATTGGTTATAAACTGAATTCTAGGCAAATTATATCTATTGCATTATCTTTCAAATTTCAATTTTTTTTTAAACCTCTTCAGTGTTTGGGGAAATTTTTTTCTAAATAATACTTCATAATATGATTTGGTAGAAGTTCATGCTGAGTACACATTTACTATGTAAACATAAAACTTGACTCTACTAGTAAAAGCAGTAACTGCTTTTTTTTTTTTTTTTTTTTTTGGCTTTTTTGAGACAGGGTCTCCCTGTAGCCCCAGCTGTTCTGGAACTCACTCTGTAGACCAGGCTGGCCTTGAACTCACAAGGATCCACCTGCCTCTGCCTCCTGAGTGCTAGGATTAAAGGTGTGCACCACCACGCCCAGCTGAGCAATAACTGCTTATGAGCGCCAATAGCTTCATAAGCTATGTGCAGTCTGAATAAGGCCTACATTTCCCCACATTTTCCCTCGCGTTTTGTAGCATGGAACTCAGAACCCTTAGCAAAGCTATTTCCTGTAAGGGTTTCCCTTCTCCCAACCTTTTGACTAAACATTCCTTTGTTTTCCCAGAGTCAAGAATTTGATTTTCAAACTCTTACCTTATCACATTTCCTCCAATATGTCAACTTAGCCACACTGCTTTGAACATCTAACCTTTCCCTAACCCCCGTCACATTCATACAGCTACACATAACAATATACACAGTTCCTTTTCATTTATCAAAAGAAAGAATCCTTAGGGAATAAAGATTTGACAGCTCTTGTTACAAGATAATTGTCATACATTTAAAAAAAAGAGAGTCAGAGAAAGAGAGATGAGACAGATGGTGTACACTGGAGATGTGGAAGTTTGCTTGAAAATAGCTTCAGAAATTCAAGTGAGACTGAAAAGGAATTATGCAAATCATCATTTTTGCATAAAAGCATCCTGGAAAACAAGGAAATTATCTTAATCTTTAGTCTTCCACAAGCTTGTTAAAGAAAGAATGTCAACTGGGCTGTTACGGTCCTGAATTTAAGGAAACAAAACAAAACTTTCTAACCACTCATTTGAATTACAAGGGAAAGAGATTATTATTATTTTTAATTTTTAATTTTTTTTATTTATTATTTTCTATGTGTATGAGTGTACTGTCTGCATGTAGGTTGGTGCACCCTGTCGTGCAATGCCTCGGAGGTCAGTAGAGGGCGTCGGATTCCCCAGGAACTGGAGTTAAAGACTGTTCTTAGCCACCATGTGAATCGAACCCGGGTCCTCTGCAAGAGCAGTCAGCACCCTTAACCGCTGAGCCATCTCTCCAGCCCCAACACTATTTTCTATATTGCTCTACTTAAGTTAAATTTGACACCATAACCATTACTATGTTTTTGATGAGTTAGTATTTTTATGACATATAATTCACATAAGGAATGCTTTATAATAAACTTATTAGGTAGTACATCAGATTCATTTATATGCCATAAAAGATGATGAAAATTTTGTTTGTTAAATTATTGTTTTAAAAGTGATTTTCAAATTGTCCTTTTAAACTTGATATGCTTGTTTGATTCACACATTATGTGAAATTTTAGGAAATGAGAAAAGAAAAGATGTATAATGCCCCAAAAGGACAGAAATTCTAAGGAAGAGTGCTGAGGGAAATATTTTGTAATATAGATTTTTAGGGAGAATGAGGAACAGAAAAATAATAAGAAAAGTGATTTCAGTGGGTGGAGGAAAATACATGAACTCAGGCTAGTTTTGAGAAAAACCAAGTCTAAGTATGTGGTAACTGCTACACTTTTATGAAGAGAATAAGCATAAATGTTATTTAAGAGTAAGAAAAAGATAAGGCAAGGATTTAGATATACATAAAAGAAAATGTTAGATGGACGTGGTGGTGCATGCCTTTAATCCTAGCACTTGGGAGGCAGAGGCAGGTGAATCTCTGTGAGTTCAAGGCCAGCTGGGACTAAAGGGAGACCCTGTCTCAAAAAAAAAAGAAAAAAAGAAAATGTTATGATGAGACCATTTGTATTCAAGGCAGTAGAGAATACAGGTTTCTATTTGATTGTACACATAACCTAGGGTGTGCAAACTGATAAAGGCCCCCAGCTTTCCTAACGATGCCATTTAAAAAAAAGAAAAGAAAAGAAAGAGAGGCTGGAGAAATGGCTCAGAGGTTAAGAACATATACGGTTCTTGAAGAAAACCTGAGTTTGGTTCCCAGCACCCATCTCGAAGGCTCGCAGCCACCTGTAATTCCAACTCTAGGGTCACTGATGCCCTCTTCTGGCCTCTGAGGACACTTGCACTCATATGCACAGAAAAACAAATCCATCATATACATGTAATTAAAAAAAAAAAGGTTAAAAAATAGGAGGTAGAGGCAAGTAGACCTCTGTGAATTTGATGCCAACCCAATCTGTATTTAAAGTTCCAGGCCAGCCAGGTTTATGTAATGAGGCCCTGTCTCAAAAAAAAAAAAAAAAAAATTGTTAAAGATTGAAAGAATGAAAAGAAAAAGAGGACGGGTTCTCTGGAGAGATGACTCAGTGGTTAAGAGCACTCTCTACCCTTGGTTCTCAGCACCCACATGGAAACTAACAGCTGTCTGTAACTCTCCAGTTCCAGGGGATCTGACCTCCGTGGGCACTGCATGAAATGGGTGCACTTACATACATGCAGGCAACAAACATACTCATACACGTAAAATAAAAATAAATACAATATTTTGTTCACAAAGCTTCAATAAAAATTAGCTTTGAAAAAAATACAAGATTTTATTAGAAAAAGAAAGAATAGGGGTTAGAGAGAGGGCTCAGTAATTAAGAGCACTGGCTGCTCTTGCAGAGGACCTGGGTTCAATTCCCAGCACCCACATGATGGCTAATAACAACCCCACAACTGCAATTCCAGGGAATCCAATACCCTCTTCTGACTTCCACAGGCTCTACATGATACAGGTACACTTACACAAATGCAAGGAATACACTTATATACATAAAATAAAAATAATAAAAAAGAATAATTTCATATTTTTGGAGTCTCTTGTGAATTCCTACACTTCCTTCTTATGTACATATTTTTTTTAGTTATTGCCATGTTTATAAGCATCTTTATAACAAAACAGCATAGAAAGCCTTGAACATATTAACTTGTATAAATAAGTAACCTATGCGTCTATCATCACAGTGGCACTACATATTATATGTCATAAAAACAGTAGCATTAATATTCTAGCAACATACAATTTACTTGAAATATACCCATTAACAACAGAAGATATTAATCATATATATAAAATATTCTTAGGGTTTCACTAAGTAAGGGTAGTGAAATTTTATTTATTCTTTCAACCTAACAGATACAAGGCACATATCCAAACTCATTCCTCACAAAAAATGGTTTCTTGATTGTAATAGTTTCCTGAAAGAAAATTTGGGGTTAGAAAATAACTCTTGCTGGATGTGGTGGCACACATCTTTAGTACCAGCAATCAGGAGGTAGAGGCAAGTGGATCTCTGTGAGTTCAAGGCCAGCCTGGTCTACAGAGTGAGTTCTAGGCCAGCTGGTGCTAAAGGGAGACCTTTCAAAAAAGACAAAGAAAGAAAGAAAGAAAGAAAGAAAGAAAGAAAGAAAGAAAGAAAGAAAGAAAGAAAGGAAGGAAGGAAGGAAAGGAAGGAAGGAAAGGAAGGAAGGAAAGAAAGAAAGAAAGAAAGAAAGAAAGAAAGAAAGAAAGAAAGAAAGAAAGAAAGAAAGAAAGAAAGAAAGAAAGAAAGAAAAAGAAAGAAAGAAAGATAACTCTCTTAATGATTTAATGATTGTTTCCATCTAGAGTTCACTTCAACGTGTAGAGTAGTGGCCTCTTACCAATCTATCTAGCATACACACCTTGGCAGAGTCTATGGTAATGCACATAAACAAATTTACTTTGGGGGACATTTTTATTAGAGAGGATTTTTTTTCACATTAGTAAATTTTTTCTCTTTTTAATTTTTTTAATGTTATTTATTTTCGTATGTGTATGAATGTACTGTCTGCATGCAGGTTTGTGCACCCGTGTCGTGCAATGTTGCGGAGGTCAGAAGAGGGCGTCGAATTCCCCTGGAACTGGAGTTAAAGATGGTTTTCAGCCACTATGTGGGTGCTGGGGATCGAACCCGGGTCCTCTGCAAGAGCAGTTGGTGCTCTTAACCACTAGGCCATCTCTCCAGCCCCTCTTTTTAATTTTTATGATTTTCATACAATATAGTTTGCTGGTGTTTGGATCTCCTCCCTTATCAGCACCTCTTCCCACTGCCTCCTTCTCAATGTAATGTACTCTCATGCAAGTGCACACACACACAAACACACACACAAACACACACACACACACACACACACACACGCACACATAATATGGCCTACAGTGTCTGATTTGTGTTCCCAAATGTCCTTCAGTGTGGGTCCATACACTGGGCCCACCAAGAGTCCCTGATAGAACCTCACTGTCTCCCTCCCCTCCCAGTAGCCATTAATTGCCAGAAATTCCTTAGGTCGGGTTGGGATTCCTTCCCCACTTCCCCATGTCAATGTGGGGATTTTGTCTGGTGTGAGCTTGCACAGGATTCTGTCACTAGTATTGTGAGAAAGTTCATATGGTAATTGACCAGCTTGTTTCCTTGTGGTCATCTACCTGCTATGGCTCTTAAATTTTTTCCACCTCCTTTTCTCCAATAATCTCTGAGCCTCGGGAGACAGAAGTTTGATATTGGTGTCCTATGCAGGGATGAGCACTCTGTGGCCTCTTGTTCTTTGCACATTGGCCAGTTGTGGGTTTCTGTGTGAATCACCACCTGCTGCATAAGGAAACTTCTCTGGTCAGAGCTGAGAGTCACATGGATCCTGTGATGACTAGCAGTCACATTGAAGATTTGTCACTTAGGGTTAAACATCCCTCACATACTTATTCTCTGCATTTGACCAGTTCTGGTACTCTGTCATAGTATCCATCTGGCTAGTCAGGCACTCTCATGGGTCAGAGTCATGGCCTTAGAAGAGCTGATGCGAACAGAATCTTAGGTGTGTATTTAGAAAAATATTTTATTTTTAATTTTATGTGTACGAGTGTACTGCCTGCATGTATGTAAATGCGCCATGTTGCGCAATGTTCACAGAGGTCAGAAGAGGGTGTCGAATTCCACTAGATCTAGAGTTATGGATGGTTGCTAGTCATCATGTGGTTGCTGAGAGATGAATCTTGGTCCTCTGTAAGAGCAGCCAGTGTTCTTAACCACCGAGCCATCTTTCCAGCCCCCATTATGTGTGTATTTTTTTGGTATTTTTGAGATGGGGTTTCCCTTTAAGTCCCAGCTGGCCTGGAGCTCCCTCTGTAGACCAGGCTGGCCTTGAACTCACAGAGATCCACCTGCCTCTGCCTCCCGACTGCTAGGATTAAAGGCTGCGCCACCACGCCAAGCTGAAAGTTTTTTCTTTTTTCTTTATTTTTATTTCATGTGTAATGTCTGCATATGTTTAAGTGCATCCATATCATACAATGCCTGAGGAGGACAGAAGAGGGTATTAGATCCCCTGGAAATGGAGTTATAGACAGTTGTTAGCTGCCATGTGGGTGCTGGGATTTGAACCTGGGTCTTCTGTAAGAACAACCAGTGCTCTTAACCAGTGAGCCATCTCTCCAGCCTATGTGTTGGCATATTTAACTGCTTTAGAAATGTCTACCTTTATTTTTAAATATTGTCGGAAAGAAATAAGCCTGAAACTTGATAAATGATTTTTAATATTTAAAGATAGGCTACCAAGAAAGATTATGAAATTTCATTTCCCAAAGATGATAAAGTGATGGATATTTATCTACTTTCTCTCTAATACTTTGGATTAGGTGATGTTTGCTTGGAAGCAAAAAGACTCCTTCAAGGCTTAAACTTTTAAAATGATAATGGAATTTGACAAGATAAAGCTTTTAAAAATAGAAATGAAGAAATCCTGTTATTTTTTATCATATAGGTTAATTTTATTTTTGAGTGAACTTGGGTGGAAACTATGTTAGGGGCACACTTTCATGATAATTTAATTATACTGAGCAAAATGATTTTCTAGATACCATGTGGGCGAGTCCCCTCTGCTATAGATGCTGTAGGGGCAAGATTAGAGCCAGCAATGTGTCTTTCTTTGATTAGGCTAATAGTCTAGCTTCCCTTGAAAAGATTTACTTTAAGTAGGTGTCCAACATTTACTTATTAAGAGAAGGCAAATGGGCTGGATGGGCAGGGCAGAGCTGCAGACTGGAGTCAAGGGAGTAGCAACACTTAAGTACTTTATTTTAATTTTATTTATTATTTTTAGCAAAGAAGCCATGTTTTCAAGGTTCCAGCTCCAAGTCTAAAGCACTTATGGTTTAGCTTCCTTGGCCAGTGGTGAGTTACTTCTCTTTTAATGCTTCTGGGGGCCATTCTTGGGGAGTGTTTCTCCAACTGTAGTTCCAGCATCCCCTATGTTAGAATCACACACTAAGTGAACCCAGGCTGGCCCTATTGGGCTTTCTAGGGATGAAGCCCCTTATTTGAACTTTTAATGAGCATTTCATAGGTGATTCCGATTGAGCTGACCCTCTGGAGCACTCCCTGAAGGCTGGCTGGGTTAGAATTAGTCAGTTTAGCAAACTCCAGCTCGCCACAGGTATTTTGTTGTCAAGCACCACTCTGCAAATGCTCAGACCTGTTTTAGGAAGCCTGGCAGAAGATCCAGCTCGGCTGCCTCCCACTCGTTCATCTAACTCTCTCCCAGCATCTCTTTCCCCCTCTAACATCCTTTCTGACTGAACTCAAATCCTCGGGAAGTGGTGCTTATAAATACTCCATCTGTTCAGATTTTTTGCCAGACAGTGGAGTCGTCGTCATCGTTGGCACCACCCTCCCACTACTGAAGACCAAAATAGGCTTTCTGGGCTTGCCTGACTCTAAGAACCCTGTTTCCTGACAACCATGGCACCTCATGGCCACTTGGCATCACTCAAGGGGATTCCCTTGCCCCTGATGCAAATGGGCTAGAAATAAACTCTTCATGCTTCAAAGAAGAACTTTATACATCATTCAAGCTACTCACTAACTTATGGGAAAGGGTATAATGAGATACAGAGACAAGCTGGGCATGGTGGTGCACGCCTTCAATCCCAGCACTCGGGAGGCAGAGGCAGGCAATTCTCTGTGAGTTCAAGGCCAGCCTGGTCTACAGAGTGAGTTCCAGGCCAGCTGGGATGAAAGGGAGACTCTGTCTAAAAAGACCAAAAAAAAAAAAAAAGATACAGGGACAAGAAGACAGGAAGCAAACATTTTATTGAGTCCCTACTATGTGCCAGAAAGTGCAATGTTGTGTTTTTTTCAATAAGCTTTCAAAGTAAATAATATACCCATTTGTATAAATAGGCTTTTTATATATATTTATTTGTTTGTTTGTTTATTTATTTATATGAATGTACTATCTGCATGTAGGTTTGTGCACCCGTGTCGTGCAATGCCGTGGAGGTCAGAAGAGGGTGTTGGATTCCCCTGGAACTGGAGTTCTCCTGGAATTGGAGTTATAGAGGGTTCTCAGCCGCCATGTGGGTACAGGGGATCGAACCTGGGTCCTCTGCAAGAGCCGTCTGTGCTCTTAACCGCTAGGCCATCTCTCCAGCCCCTAAATAGGCTTTTAAAAGTCAGACAATCATGTAGTCAACGGGTATTAGACATATGATTACATTTAGCTTTTAATAAAAATAAGGTTATTGATGGTGTTACGGTGCAATCCCAGCACATGGGAAACAGAGACAGGAGGGTCTCAAGTTCAAGGCTAGCTGCATAGCAAGATCTCATATAAACAAACAAAACAAAAAGCAAAACAACCCCCTTAACCTATCATTTATTAAGTCCTTACCCTGTGTTGAACATAGTTCTAGACATTAAAAAAATGAAGTTATGTACAATTGCTACAACTCTCTGAGGTGATACTATGCTCATTTTATGGAGAAAATGTTGGCATAGAAGACTTAGAAACTTGCCTGAAGTCACCTTGTTAGAAGCTGGTACAGCATTTAATATCTAAGGGCAAAGTTTCCTGGAAAAACTGGAGCAGAACAAACAGCCATTGTCTGCACTGATGAGCAGAGCTGAAGTGAGGACTGGGAGGATGGAGAGAGCAAGAAGGACCTCTCTGATGTCTCTGTCTTGCCTACCTGGATGAATGCTGTGAGGAGAAGGCATAGGAGAAGGAAGATAACTGCATTTACTTGATTGATTCAGGGACTAAGTACATGGTGAAGCCATTACATAAGACCTAGAATGAAGATACACTGGCATTACATTTATATTCTGTATTTTTTTTATATTTATATTTATATTTATATTCTTAAAGAGCTGGTATTTATTCATCTGTCCCTTCAGCTTCAATAGGAAATGTTAGAGGCAGAATCATTTGTTTTCGTCTTTTGCACAACACTCATTCATGGAAAACCTATAACAGAGATGTTCGGTTAAACTTGGAATGTTGCCTGTGTGATTTCCTACCTATCAGACAGTGAACTGCTACTATACATGCATCAATACATACATGTATATTCACACATACATCTGTGTATATAGCTTTATGATAGCAATAAATATAAGCATACTCGATTAACTCCTTGACACACACTGGTGGTCATTGTGTTGGCTGTCAAAAGTAGATGGTAAAAAAGACAGACCCAGTCTTGGGTTTTGAAGCCAAGGCTCAGTTAAAGGAAATGGCAATAAGCAAAGAATGGAGAGATTAGTGAAAAGTTCTCTAAAGAGAAATGAGAGAGATATAATAGTGTAAAGTCCAAGCCACAGGAAGTCATTTGGTTTTTATTCCACCTATAGTGGGAAGAAAGTAATAAGTGCATGCAGTGGGATTATGTTGTCCATTCTTCATAGCTTGCTCTGAGTTGTCACTACATTCAGGGCAAGATATGACAACGAAAACCCAAGGAGAGGAACCAGGGAGATGAGGTAAGTGATCTCTGAGTTCCAGGTCACTCTGGTCTACATACAGAGTCCCAGGCCAACCAGAGTTACACAGTGAGACCCTGCTGCAAACAGACACTCAAATAAAAAAAACAAGGAGAGAGGCTGGTAAGGAGGGCCAGAGACTTAAATAAAGTTGCTATGGTGATGCCTTAGTCCGATTTCTGTTGCTCTAACAGAATACTGGAGGCTAGATTATCTGTTTATTTGCTTATTTATTCAATGTGTGTATGGGCTTATGTGTGTGGGTACATCAGCACACGTGTACATGTGTGGAGGCCAGGGGACAACCTCAAGTGTTGATTCTCAGTCACTGTATACCTCTTTTGAGAGATGAACTTGGCAAGTGGGCTAGGCTGGGTGGCCACCAAGCCCCAGGAACCTGCCTGTCCCTGCCTCCCCAGTGCAGGGACCACACACAGGCATTATTATGCATGGTGTTTTTTGTTTTTTTTTTTACATTGGTTCTAGGATTTGAACCCAGGTCCTCATGCTTGCAAGGCAAGCACTGTACGACTGGGCTGTCTTCCTAGCCCCTGCATGACTTATAAAGCAGAGGTTTATCTGGCTCGTGTTTCTGAGGGTGTGTAGTTGGGAGTACGGCACTGGTCTCTTCATGGCTTCTGGTATGGTCCTTGTGCTGCATATGAACATGGGGGTCAAGCCAAATGCGGAAGTGCTCACACAGGGACAAGACACTGGGTGTGGCCTCACTTTGTAACAGTCACTCAGGGCAACACTCCTGCAGGAGCAAGAACACACTCATTTCTTTAAGAACTTACTGAGTCCCATTAATTCATTAATTCAATCATGACTGAAATTTCTGTTAAAGGTTCTTTCAAGTTCAGTGCTGTTGTGGGGGACCAAGCTGCAACATGAGTTTTGGAGGGAACAAACCACATCCAAGCCATAGCAGAAGGCAAAAGGAAGTAGGTAGAACTATATTTAGGGAGAACTTTGTAGGCTTGTTGATGGAGAGGGGTGTCTGGAAAAGGCAAAAATCAAAGATGACCCCTAGGTTTCCAGTTTGAACAACTGGATAAATACTGCTGCCATTTACCAGTGTTCTGGCAACTAGAGGAAGAACAAGTTTTGAAGAAAAATGATCAGATACACATATGTACACAAACATGTATATACATGTAAATACTACATCAAAGTTAAGCAGAGTACCTGGGACTGGGATTTAAATAATCTGGTTTCTGTTACCAGTAAGAGCAATATTTTCTCTATTTCTTTTTTTTCCCCCCATCTGCAACTTGGGGATAATTATATGTCTTACTGCTTTGGAGGGATGCTGAGAAGATAAATGAGTTAATATGTATGAAAGGACTTTGAAGTCTTTGGAGGATAAGAAGCTGTCATTATTATGTCAGAATGTGTTTATATTTTTCATGTATCTGCTCAAAGCCACAAGGGTCATAAACATAACAGACATTCTTTCCTTCATGTCCAGGTCTCAGGAAGGAGAAGACAAGCGTGTTTCTCTCTCTGTACTGTCCCTTCCCCTCTGGTAATTCTCTGCAAAGATCAGTCACTAATATTTTAAGATCCTGGAAAGAAAGGCTAACTAGTGTAACTCTGGGTAATTCTTAGCTGATAATGATAAGTCTCTATTGATATAGAGACTACAAAGCACTTGAACATCTCACTGATAGCAATAGTATGACATCATTCTAATTGTTTTTTTTCCTGTTTGATGGAAAATGGTCCAAAGAGGTTAAAGCCACTTGCTTAAGACTTCCTTTTAGAGTTGGAGTAACCAGAACTAGCAAAAGAGTTCTGTTTCAAAAATGATAGTGAATATTTGCCAGAGGCATTCAAGGAACACAGCTGTGTCTCAGATAATATTCATGGAAGGTATGTGCTAGTTTCTTTGATCATAGCAATATTGTGAATCACTGTCTTTAGTTCTGTGAAAATGAGTGTGACTTTTATTTTTGTCTAGAGTTTCAAGAACTACACTATCCTACCTATGATTTTGTATGTAGCCCTTTTTTTTTTTTTCCGGTCTTTTTGAGACAGGGTCTCTCCCTGTAGCCCCAGCTGTCCTGGAACTTGCTCTGTAGACCAGGTTGGCCTTGAACTCACAAAGATCCACCTGCCTCTGCCTCCTGAGTGCTAGGATTAAAGGTGTGTGGCATCATGTCCAGCATATGTATGTAGCTCTTTCTAAAACCAAGTGGAAGTGAGGACAAAACAAAAGCATCCTTACTTTTGGAACATTACAGTTGAATATGAAATATTTCCCAAAGGCTTATATTTTGGAGTCTGAGTTGCCAACTCATGTACTTTGGAAGGAAATTGACTCCCAAGGGTTTTAATTACCTAATTAATGGATTAATACCTTAACATGATGGCTTTGTTGGGTAGGTCCCTGGGAGTTTGTCCTTCTGGGCTATATCTTGCCCTGGCCCCTCCCTGTGTTCCCTGTTTGCTTCTTGTCTGTCATAAATAAGCAGCTTTGGCCACAGTGATGGTCTACCTAAGTGCAGGGAGCCATGTAATCATGGATAGAACTCTCTGAAACTGAACCAAAATAAACATTGTTTTTCCCTTAAGTTGTTTCCGGATAGGTATTTGGTCACTAGTATGCAAAGGCAACTAATACCCCTGATTAATTGCCTGATTAAAATTTTCCTTTCCTTCTGGCAGATCACCCTGATTCAGTCTCTGTGTTGCCTGGACAGGTGTTAAGACGGCGAAGGCCTTGGAATGGCGGAAGGAAAACCGGACCCGGAAGCAGCACAGCTGAGGTTGACTCCGTTAACTCGATCTTCAGCTTTTTTAACTGTAAACTGGGCATGCTTTCTGAGTGTCATTTTCCTGTGAGCCTCTTCTTCATCTCCAGCTTCTGATGCAGAATTAAACAGTTGCTTTCAGAACGCCTTGTTTGCAGATAATTATATTTTTCCTCCTTCCATCTATCCATTCTTTCCCTTGTCTTTTCCAGCTCCAAATGCACGTATGTAGTTGCTCCCTTCTAATGGAGAAGGAAGTGGGTAATTATTTTTGGTATTCATACAGTGTAATTCTCAGCATATTAATCTCTTTGGAACAAAGCTGAGAAGGATGACATAAGAGGCTGCCTTGAGAATTGAATGAATACATGCAAAGTGTTTAGCACAGTGCCTGGCTTAACGTGAGTGATAATTGTTACTTGCTATAATTTTTTCTTAACTTAAATGATCCTCATTTATCTCAAATGGTTTAGCTGAGGCTCGGCTGCAGACTGAAAGATAATCTGAAATTCCTCTTCAAATTGTCAGCTTGGTTGGTGGCCTGGCAGGAAGCATGATCTCAGCAGTCCTCTTTTTACCAGCTTAGTTTCTGCTCTCTTTTGAGGAAGGATATTGGAGATACATTTTCATGACCGGACAGCAAGTCAAATGAAATCATGCACACTTTGATAACACTTAAACTTGTTTTTCCTCTGAACCGAGTCTGAAAAACAACCCTCCACACCTATGGACACTGTTTTTCAAGCCTACACTTCAGAGTGTACAGGTGTCTGCCCGGGGCAACAAAAACAAAGATTACAGTGGTGGCTGCCTCCCAGGCTCAGATTAAAGAGGTACCTCCCAGCCAGCTTCAGGGCGCCAGCCCACCTGAGGTCAGATTTTGAATTGACCCCATTTTAGGGCAGGTAGGACTAGCCTCCCAAAGCTGGGTTTTTAACCTCACACACCAGTTTTTCTGGTTTTGTTTTGTTTGTTTTTCCTCCTTTCTTGTTTTGAAATTCTGGGTCAGCAATTTTCCAAACTTGCTTGGGTTAGTTGTCTCCGGCTGTTGCAGATGCGGGGACGAGGAGACCTCACCTTCCCCAGGATCCAGAGGGTGGGCATCTGTCGGGGGGGGGGGTGAACTGTCCCCGCACTCGCCTGCCCCAGATTTAAGGGTTCACACAGCTCTCTGCGACTCTACCCAGTGAGCGTGCACGCGGAGAAAAGCGGGATCAGGCACCGGGCAGGGGGAGCTGGTGCCCCGGCCTCTTCCTCATCTCCTCCGCCGCCACTCCCTCCGCCCTCCCGGGCCGCCGCATCGGCTGCAGGCGCGGGCGCAGACTCCTAGGCAGCGTCCAAGCAGGCCGGGCACCGCGGGGTCGGGCGGGAGGCGCGGTGGCGCGGCGACTCTCCCCACCCCGCACGCCCCGGGCGCCGGCTGAGGCGCGGCCCCCGCCTCCCCGCCGCCGTCTTCCTCCGCCCTCCTGGGCTGGGAAAGTGGGAGGCGGCGGCGTGCTGTGTGAGCGCGCGCGAAGGGGGCGGCAGAGAGGAGGCTCCGGGGCCACCGCGGCGCCCGAGACCCACGGCGGCGCGGCCGCATCTGCATCTGCCGGCGCTGCGGGGCCGCGAACAAAGACGGCCGGCGAGGTAGGCGCGCGGGGCTCGGCCGCAGGCGACGTGGCCGCGGGGTGGCCGGGGTCGCCGCGTCCCCTTCGTCCGCGCGCTCCTTCCCGGGGCCGCTCGGGTCCCCGAGCCCCGCGGCCTCGCCCGGCTCCCCGGAGCTGCCCGGGCTCGGGGCCGCGCTCTTCCCGGACGCGGCCGGCTGCTCCTGCCTCCGGGGCGGCTGTCTCCGGGAACTGTCGCCGAGCTCGTCCCGCGGGCTCCCCGCTCCGCTTCCTGCCGTGCTCTGCGGAGCTGACTTTGGGCAACTTAAGGCTGCGCGATTTATTTATTTCCTTATTTTTTAAGTCCTCGAAACTTCCAGCAGTGGGGGATTTTTGTCCCCGGTTTGACCTAAAGGGAGGCGGAGAGGAGGCGGCTGCCGAGATCCCCCGTTTCCGCGTGACCCGGCCGCAGCCCCCGCTGCAGCCCCAGTCCGGACCGTCCTGTCCCCGGCCGCGGGCGACACCTGGCTCCGGGTGTGTCTGCACCCGGCGGCTGCGCGCGCTGCGGGGCGGGCGCTACCTGAGCTCGGCCGCGGGAACCGGCGCACCCTGCGCTCCCCAGCCCCGGCGTGCCGGGAACAGCTGCCTGCAGCCTCCCAGTCCGGCATCCACATTCACACGGTTTTGGGTGGCGGTGGGGGCAGCGCCGCAACCACTGGCTTCAAAAGCCTTTTTCCTCTCCCCAAGATGGCCCGGTTTTCAGTCCAGCATTCCAGCGCCAAATTCTTTTGGTGATCATTTCCCTAGATTTTCTGAATGGGATTAGGACAGGCCGTTCAGAAATCCATTTCAGAGTTTGTCTGCCACTGCCGGGAAGGGTGAGATTATGTGTTAGC
This sequence comes from Rhizomys pruinosus, assembly GCA_009823505.1. Classification (NCBI taxonomy): domain Eukaryota; kingdom Metazoa; phylum Chordata; class Mammalia; order Rodentia; family Spalacidae; genus Rhizomys; species Rhizomys pruinosus. The sequence continues at coordinate 532,288 of VZQC01001693.1, forward strand.
TGTTTGCAAGCAAATCCTGGCTATATTCTTTAAAATTATCCAACATTCAGCTGTGTGTTTCTCCTCTCCGTTGATTGGGTAAATGTAAGTATTTCATTTTTAAGGAAGAACATATGCATTTAATATTGGGATCATTTACCACAAGGATCTCTAAAGGCATGGTTTCTTAAACGATATTGTGACTTAAAAATTGGGAAGTTCGTTGGATTTCAAAGTATTATTTTTAGGTAGAGGAAACTTTCAGTCGCCTCTGTTTAGCTTCAATGCATTGAGGACTTTATTAGGTAGCCGATATCACTTTCAGAGCTGAAGAAATCATGACCTTTATTGCCTTTTCCATAAATCCTGTTTATTCCCTGGATGCTGTATAATGCTTAGTAGTTATTTCTTCACACTGAGGGTCCAGCCTATCTTTAGGGATTGATTTGGAATTTTTAAGAAGACTGTTTTGTTTTTGATTGTTGACTTTGGCGTTTGGAAACCACATTCCAAAGCAAAGCTACACTACGCAGGGAAGCACTTTTGTGTACTTTTTGGTTCTTGGCTCCTCTGTGAACTTCTCCCCCAGATAACAACACACATTTTTCTCTCTTTCGTCTCTCTCTCCCCATGACTCCAGAGCAAAGTCTGAAATGGATGTTACATGAATCACTTTAAGGACTGCACACAACTATGAACATTTCGAAGCCGTTTTCTCAGTAAAGTAGATCACGATGGATGAGTCTGCCTTGTTGGATCTCCTGGAGTGCCCGGTGTGCCTAGAACGCCTGGATGCTTCTGCAAAGGTCTTACCTTGCCAGCATACGTTTTGCAAACGGTGTTTGCTGGGGATTGTGGGTTCCCGGAATGAACTCAGATGTCCAGAGTGCAGGACTCTGGTTGGCTCGGGTGTGGAGGAGCTTCCCAGCAACATCCTTCTGGTCAGACTTCTGGATGGCATCAAGCAGAGGCCTTGGAAACCTGGCCCTGGTGGGGGCAGTGGGACCAACTGCTCAAATGCATTAAGGGCCCAGGGCAGCACTGTGGCTAATTGTAGCTCAAAAGACCTACAAAGCTCCCAGGGTGGACAGCAGCCTCGGGTGCAAGCCTGGAGCCCCCCAGTGAGGGTGAGTAATCTCCAGAGGCAGCTGGGTGCTTGAAGGTGGTGATGGACACAGCTTTTGTTTATTCTTTAGCTTGATATTTTCTTCATCAGCTCATTGCCCGTGAAGCCACACCTACAGGCTCACAGAGGAGGTGAAACTCAGGATCTTGTATTTTCTTTTTCTTTTTCCTCTTGGAGTGAGATTGGATATGAATAATACATTTTCTTGTTTTTAAGATTATCTCCAGATAGGCTCTATTGTCTGGTAATATATAGTTTAGAAACAGGTAGCAGTTATTCAATGCAACCTAAACAGCAGCTTTTTTTTTTTTTTTTTTTTTTTTTTCTTTTTTTAAAATGAAAATATGGTATAGTCTTACCCTTTTGATGGAGTTGGGAGGGTCTTAATTGTGTGTGTTGTATGTTGTAAAGATGTCTGTGGGTAAATCATGGGTAAGAAAGCAAGCCTTAATTGTTATGCTTCTTTGAGTCAGTCTGTTGGTTTTATGAATGCACAGCACAGAAAATACTGGTTGGTGGAATTTTTAACATCATGGCCACAGGTAGCAGCATCGTTGCTGTAGCAACGCTGTGTCACATAGGACTACACTATTACATCTAGCTGTGTGTGGGGTTTTGCAGGGAGCAGAATGAAATACTTCCCTCAAAATGATTTTTCTTGGTTTGGGCTGAAATAATTTGAGGTTAAGTTAAATATGCATTACTGTTACTACAATTTAAATTTCTAGAAGGTAGCATATTCCAAATAAATATGGATTATGTTTCACATGATGGCTTCTTGATATCTGTGCTTTTGTTGTTTTCAATAAAAATGAGGCATAGTCTTGGACTTCAGATAGTGACAATCATTCCATTTTTGTTAGAAGAAGCAATTTTGATAATAGGCCTAATATTTGGTAATTGGCAAAATTGATTTTGCAGTCTATTTTTAATCAACAGTTAAGCTGGTTGAGAATGCTTTTTTTTTTTTTTTTTTCAAATGCTCAGAGTTAAAACCTAAAACGGATGACTTTCATTTAATAGAGAACCACCCAGGGGGATGGCAGTGTAGGGTGTGAATTCACAGATGTGGGTATCAGACAGCTGTGGAAGAATATGTCCCCTTACACCCTTGTGAGGCTCACCTGTGCAAAGGATATAATGTACTTACATCTTATATGTGAAATATGTAAAGCATTTTAATTGCTTGAACTGTTTGGATTAATAGAAAACAGTTTCATCTCTAGGCTATCAGTTTCTTTTGATTCATATATATGTTTTTAAAAAATTGGGCTGGGATGGTTTTCTTCCTTTCTTTTTCACTCTGTATCCCAGGCTGGCCTCTGACTCAGTCTGTATACCAGACTGGCCTCAAATTCATGTTCTCAGCCTACCAAGGGTTGGGATTACAGGCAGGAGCCACCACGCCCATTTGGGAGGCTTTCTTATTTGGAGCCTCATATGTGAAATTAACCTTCTAGGCTTCTTTGACATTACAGGATTTACTGGTACCTTGCTTTGTACATATGCGGTCATGGATATTTTAATCCCAGAACCAGTGACTAAGTTGATAATTTCTGAGACATGGACCCAGGTCTGCTTACCTAAATGAAAGGATAGATTTGCATCTTTGGAGAGGTTTTGTTTTTCGGATAATCGGACCAGGCAGAACAGTGCTTCTGGCTGTGAATAGGAGTGATGGCTTTACCTGTTGGGAGGAATGCAATGAATATTTGATCACTGATAAAAAGGAATTTAAGGGATGGCTCAAGCCTGTTAGATTTTATTTTATTATTTATTTATATATGTATTTATTTATTTATTTATTTATTGGTCTTTTTGAGACAGGGTCTCCCTTTAGTCCCAGCTGGCCTGGAGCTCGCTCTGTAGACCAGGCTAGCCTTGAACTCACAGAGATCCACCTGCTTCTCCCTCCCAAGTGCTGGGACTAAAGGCGTGCACCACCATACCCAGCAAGCCTGTTGGATTTTAAATTTTCTTTCTAACCTAGACATTGACTATGTAGTACTGCCTAGACTTTGGAGATTTTGATCTTGCCAACATTAATTTTTGGTTTATATGATTCTCAATTTGCTTTCTGCTTTTTCTTTGACGTTTGAGAAATAATTTGGAAAGAAATTCAACTGGACTTGAGCCTTATTAACTTGGGAAGACGAGTTGAGGTGGAACAAACAGGAGATACGGATGTTACATTGCAGAAGGTGGGGCAGGAGATCAAACTACCAACAAGTAAATGCAAGTGATGTCATAATCATTAAAGAAAAAATAAAAACTTCAGTTTTTCATTAGCATTTACTAGTATTTTTTGCTTTTAAGTATTCAGAGCAACCAAGGCTTCCACACATATAGAGCTCACACCTGGAAGATAATTACAACTCTAGGACAAACTCCTTTTAAAACTTAGAGCTTAGTAACATGTAGCCTCATGGAGGTTGAAATGCAGCCTTTTGGATGCTCCCCCAAGGTGAGTGACTATAATAATAAATCCCAAACAGTCATTCTCGTTAGTTAGACATTCTGACATAACCGAGTGGGGCAGTGAGCCTGTTTCCACATGTTGAGCGAAGCTGAAAGTGAGAGCATGTGGAATGTAGCTGCAGTTTACTGATCATGCTCCATGTTGATTGCGGCCATGTGGCTTCCTCCTGCAGTTAGCTGAGGCAGACTGAATGTTATCAGGAGAGACAAACATTTCCAATGTGTGACACACATCTTGTTCCCAGAATTTTAGTGTTTCCTACTTAATATGAAGGAGAAAAGGACATAGTCAGTGTTGGACTGGAGTCACCATGGGATTTGCCAATTCTTCATTTCAAGCAAAGAATTCTGTTGGTTTTGGACCACATATGTGGGCCAAATGAAACCTAGTGTGGCCGATGTCCTTAAAAGAAGAGATCAAGGCACAGAGAGACACAGGGAAGCCCATGTGAAGAATGAACCACAAGGAGAGGGAGTCTCAGGATACCGTTTCAATGAATTAAAAAAATGTACTTGTAGAATATTACAGCTGTGTAACCTATATATCATCTAATGAACACATATGTGCACACACACACACACTTAGAAATACAAAAAACGTGTTTGAGTATATATAGAATTGTAACCTAATAGACTTGTTAAATTTCTGCTTTCTGTAATTTCTGCTTTCCATGGTTCATTTGGGCTTATTTATTAAATATTTGTTTGTTTGTGATTGGTTTATTTATTTATTATTTATTTTTTGGCCTTTTGGAGACAGTGTCTCCATGTAGCCCCAGCTGGCCTGGAACTTGCTCTGTAGACCAGGCTGGCCTTGAACTCACAAAGATCCGCCTGCCTCTGATCCAAGTGCTAGGATCAAAGGTGTGCACCACCACGCCTGGCTGTGATTGTTTTTATTTATTTATTTATTTAAACAAATTTTTTTTTTTTTTTTGTATGTGTATGAATGTACTGTCTGCCTGTAGATTTGTGCGCCCGTGTCGTGCAATGCAGCGGAGGTCAGAAGAGGGTCTCGGATTCCCCTGGAACTGGAGTTCTGGAATTGGAGTTACAGATGGTTCTTAGCTGCCATGTGGGTGCTGGGGATCGAACCTGGGTCCTCTGCAAGAGCAGTCGGTACTCTTAACCACTAGGCCATCTCTCCAGCCCCGATTGTTTTTTTTTTTTTTCAAAAGATGATCTTGGCCTATAGCCCAAGTGCAGGCTGGCCATGAACTTAAGGTCCTCCTGCCCCAGCCTTCTGAGTGCTGGGATTTCCAGTGTGTGCCAGTACATAACTCCTCCACTGGTTTGAGATCTGTTCCATTATTTTTGTGAACCTATCCATCCAGGTATCTTTTTTAATGATTTTTATGTTGTGTCCAATTTCAAATGAATTTATTTTGCAAAAACAGATTGTGTGACCACGAATATACACCGGTTTGTACTTCCTTTATTCTTTCTTTTATTTAATAAGCATTTATTAAGCATTATTCAGTGCCAGATTCTACAGTAAGTTGCTGGATAGATGGTGATGCACAAGCTAGATGCAGATTCTGTTGCATGAACTTCTCTGTGTGGTCAGGTTTGTGAGAGAAATTAGCAGTGGCAGTGCAGGTGTATAACGAACAGGATGAAGTCTATGCAGAGAGTTTGCAGAGCGCACTGGAGAAGGGCCTGGAGTTCAGTGTGAAAGGAATGTGTTTGTGTGTGAAGTCCTCAAAAGGAATGTGTTTGTGTGTGAAGTCCTCAAAAGCAACCCTCAGGAAGAGGTGTTTGAGCTGAGATCTTAACAGTGAGGTGATAATTGGGTGGATGGGGCTGAGCAGGAAGATGGGCAGAAGAGAGAGGCCTAACAAAACCAAAAACCCCAAGAGGGGGCTTGATTCCTGGGGATGACAGATGGTGACGGTGACCTAAGCAAGCCCTGGGGATAGTCACCTGAGACTAGGCTTCCAGTTGCCAGCATACAAAGATGTCAGAGGGCACATAGGACTGAGATGGATGGGTGCGCACCAGTAGTAAGTGCTCTGAATTCGCAGTTGGAGAGATGGTTCACTGCACCTGGGATGCTCAGTGAGGCTTTAGGGCAGGTAGGGGATTGGAGGTTGAAATCAGAGATTCAGACAGAAGAGAGGAGAATCTAGATGGGGGCACAGTTTCCTTTCTGCTGAAAATGCCCGCTCTACTTTTGTTTCTCTGTAGACACAGTTTTACCTCCTTCCTCTCCCTTTTTAGGCTGGAGACTGTGTCCCTCCAAGTTCTTCATGTTTGAAAGTTTTACTTATTATTTTTATGTATATGAGTATATTGCCTGCGTGCATCTAAGTGTACCTGTGCTGCTCAGTGCCCACGGAGGTTGGAACTGGACTGGAGTAATAGACGGTTGTTAACTGCCGTGTGGGCACTGAGAGTTGAATCCCGTTCCCCTAAGTTTCTGCAAGAGCAGCCAGTGCTCTTAACCACTGAGCCATCTCTCCAGTCCCCTAAGTACTAACTCCCAGTACTGCAGAATGTGGGTCTGTTGGGGGATAAGGTCCTTAAAGTAGTGATAAAAGTGATTAAAATGAAGCCACTTAGTGTGGCCCATGTCCTTAAAAGAAGAGATCAATGGCTGGACGTGGTGGCGCACGCCTTGAATCCTAGCACTTTGGAGGCAGAGGCAGGCGGATCTCTGTGAGTTCAAGGCCAGCCTGGTCTACAGAGTGAGTTCCAGGATAGCTGGAACTACAGGGAGACCCTGTCTCGAAAAGACAAAAAAANTTCTCTGTAGACACAGTTTTACCTCCTTCCTCTCCCTTTTTAGGCTGGAGACTGTGTCCCTCCAAGTTCTTCATGTTTGAAAGTTTTACCCTTAATTATTTTTATGATATGAGGTATATCTGATCTGCCTGCGTGCATCTAAGTTACCTGTTGCTGCTCTCATGTGCCCACGGGAGGTTGGAGAGCTCCGACTGGAGTTAATAGCACGGTCTGTTTAACTCGCCGTCGTGGGCCACACGACCCCTAGAGTGGAATCCGTTCTCCCCTAGTTTCTGCAAGAGCCAACCAGTCCATATAAACTCCCACTGAGCCAATCTCTCCAGTCCCCACATAAGACATAACTCCCAGTACTTGCCCTCGAATGTGGGTCACCGTTTTGGGGAGTTTAAGGTCCTATCGTACACAAGTAGTTGATTTAAAAGTGTATTAAAACATATAGCCCACTTAGTGTGGACCATGCTCCTTTAAAAGAAGATGATCACCCCACATTGGTCCCTGGACGTTTTCAGGGTGTGCGCACGCTTAAATCCATAAGCATTTGGACAGAGGCAGAGCGGATTCTCTGCGTGTAGTTTCAGGCCCAAGCCTGGTTTCTACAGAGTGAACCTCTCCCAGGATTAGCTGGATTACTACAGGGAGCCCTGTCTCGAAAAGACAAAAAAAAAAAAAAAAAAAAAAAAAAAAAAAGGAGAATAAAAAGAGAATAAGGCACAGAGAGACTCAGGGAAGCCCATGTGAAGAAGTCACATGGGAAAGATGGCCATGTAGCGAAGCGTGAGAAGAAACCAGCTTTAAAGCCTCAGCTTTCAAAACTGTGAGGGCATAAATGTTTGATGTTGAAGTCGTCCAGTCTGTGGCATTTTGTTATGGTAGCAACTGAGTACTTTCCGCTAAAGGTCAGCCCCTTGAGTGATTATGTTGGTCTACTGCCAATCCATCAGTCCTACCTTTCTGCAGATTCTTGTCATGGTCCAGCCCATCTGTGTCTTTATTTCTGCCATAGAATACCCATGAGAAGTTGTTCAGGACCTTCCTATCCCTTCAACTGCCCAAATTGCCTGGAATAATTTCATAAACTAGGTTAGGACTGTTATGAGAAAATTGGGATTTATGTGACAGTATACCAAATAGAAAGTTTTGGAGGATAAGGAAGAAACAGGAGGGAGAACGGTTTCTTTCTCATAAGTTGGATTCATCTGTGGCTGGAGTTCAGAGAGGCTCACAGCAGTTATGGTGTCATACTTACTGTCTGCTCAACAGAAAACCATCGGAAAGGGAACTGAAGAAGAGTCTGGGAGAAATCAAGACAATTAAATTGCTCTAGGTAGAGTATGGAAGCTGCTGGAGTTGCCCCTCGGACTATCTCTGACATCCCATGAGCTCATAGGTGACTGTGTTGATCTTTCAGACCCAGTTCTGTGCTAGGACAGAGGTGGCAACAGTGCTTGTTTTTCTTAAAGAAAATTTACATAAGGTGGTGTGTGTGTGTGTGCGTGTGTGTGTGTCTGTGTGTTGGTAAAAAGAACAAGAATTAAGACATAACACAGCCTAATCCTGAAGCATAGGCTGTAGGGTGAGATGGGTAAGTATCTGTGTGATGAGGCCTATGCTGAGTCCTCCCTGGATTAAGTGCACAAAGAATGGGCCAGGTGTGTAGAGTGGTCCATACATGTTTCCCCTATGTGTGGAAAGCTCAGTACAGTCATGGGGACTCTCTGCACAGATGGTGGCTTAGTGTCAACCTGACACACGTGGCTTGAGGAGCCTCAATTGGGGAATTTCCTTTCTTGGACTGGCCTGTGGCCAAGTCTGAGGAGTATTTTCTTGATTGTTGAGTGATGTGGGAGGGCACAGCCCTCTGTGGGTGGTGCCACCCCTGGGCAGGTGGTTCTGTATTGTTTAAGAAAGCAGGCTGACGTGGGTCAGGGGAGCAGGCCAGGCTAGTAAGCGGCACTCCTCCATGGCCTGTGCTTCAGCTCCTGCCTCCAGGTTCCTTGCCCGAGTTCCTACCTTGAGCTTCCTCAGTGGTGAACTGTGACCCAGAGGATGTGAACAGAATAAACCCTTTCCTCCCCAAGTTGGTTTGGTCAACGTTTTGTCACAGCAGTTGAAAGCAAACTAGAGCACATGGGAACAAGCATCTGTAATAACTCATGCTGGATCTACGCTAGATGCTGAATGAGGTGATTTGAGGGAGGGATTTGTTCCCATGTTTCAGAATGGATGGACTAAAGAGAAAAGGTGAGATTTTTTTTTTCCTCTGTCAAACATTTTGTTGTAGATATTGTGTTTCTTTTGCCCTTGATCCTGACTTCATGCCTCATGCAGGCTTATATCTAGACCTCAGTGGTGAGGCTCAAGAGTACACCCTTCCCCCTTTTGTGCTGGTGGGCATTGAACCCTGGGACTTAGACCACCACGAAAGTACTTCGCACTGAGCTACACCTCACACCTCCAGCCTGAGGCTCTGGTATCTTAAGTAGTTTGGAGGCGGGAAGGGAGTTTTTGGTCCACACTAAATGGATAATTTAAAAAGTGAGATGCTTAATTTTATTTATATCACACTTGTCATGTAATCATATTCTTATAAATCTTATAATTCCTGTCTGGAAGCAGAGAGTATTATTTGAAAATTAAAAATATAAATTTCAAAATGAGTATGCAAAAATAATTTTGTTTGTTTGAAAAATTCAGCCTTATGAGCTGGAGAGATGGCTTGGTAGTTAAGAGCCCTGGCTGCTTTTCCAGAGGATCTGGGTTCAATTCCCAGAATCTATGTGGTGGCTACCAGCCATCTATTACTCCAGTTCTAGGGGATTCAGTGCCCTCTTCTGGCCTCCACGGGCACTGTACACATGTGGTGCACATATATACATGCAAGTAAAACATTTATGTATAAATAAAAACAAAATATTTTTAAAAATCTAAAACAAAACCCACAATATATGTATCTAAATAAACATTGCATAGTATCCCATTAACATGTATAATTAAAATAATTACAACCTTAGAGAAGTATATGCTGTAACCTGTGTATATAGCCTTCTAGATCCTTTTGTATAGATTTATATGTATACACATGCAAGTTTTGGCTTTTTATAGAAATAGAACTGTATACTCTGCATACTTCTTAAAATGACTGGACTATTTTTCTATTTTAAAACCTGAAAGTAATATGTACTCACAGTAAGAAATTTAATAGAAAAGGTTGTGAAGAAAACAGAGGCTTCCAGACTTTGCATTCGCAGTTCTAAGAGCAGCAGTGAAGAAGTTCTCTCTCTCTCAACTGAAGTATTTCATAATGCTGTTCTACAATTTGAGGTTGTCTATTTATGAAAAAAATTTTTTCTTTGGTCTTTTTGAGACAGAGTCACCTCCCGTCAACCTTTGCCCTACAAGCCCCCTTTTCACATTTATTGCTTTTGTTTAACTTGTGAGCTAGTTAACTCAGCTTGTTGACCATGGCAGACTGTGTGACTGTTGGGTTAGAACAACCCACTGGGCTCTCCTGTGGGTACACAGTGAAGACAATCACTACTTCGATCCCAGAATCCACCGGTGTAAGCTTGTCTTTGACCTTTTGGAACCTTTGCAGTGCCTGGTATATAGTATGCACTCAAGAGGCTGGAAATGGGAGGAAGAATGGAGGGAAATGAATACCAGTTGCTCTCCTGTGATCCTTAGTGGAACCTTCTCTCAGCTTGTTACTCATTTTTTGGGGTGTAGTTTTCCCACAGTCTGTAAAATAAAGATGACGCCTGCTTAGCCTGACTTGTGAGAAAATGTAAAAATTGAGGTACAAGTATTTTGAAGTTTGTAAAGCCTATGTAATTGTAAGTACTGCTGTTAATATCATTGTTCTAGAAATAATGATTAGTTTCTTCACAAGGGAATAGAATATTTCTGTGTGGGGTGATGAGAACCCAAATAATTAAACAGATGATGAAGCGACCCGGTCAAGGAGTGGTAGTCTTTGAATGCAGAAGGGACCCGGTCAGATAGTTTCAGTCACCCATATGGGAAGCATCCTGATGAAAGTCTGGCAGCCTCCGGGTCAAATAACAGTGACTTTGTTTCTGTTACTGACACAGTCAGGTGATTAGTTGTAGAGATCCACTCTAAGAGGTGTATTGCTGGGCATCTTGTCATTGTGAGGACATCATGGGGTCAGTCACTCCACAGAGCTTTTGATGTAACCAGGAATCTCAGTAAACATGTGTGTGAGGCTGCATGTGTGTGTGCAGATGTGCAGGAGTACACGTGCAGAGAGATACCTGTGCGCAGGAGCCAGAGGACAGGCTCAGCTGGTTCCTCAGGACCGTCCACCTCTTTTTAACAAAAATATAAAATATGCTGGGCGTGGTGGTGCATGCCTTTAATCCCAGCGCTCGGGAGGCAGAAGCAGGTGGATCTCTGTGAGTTCAAGGCCAGCCTGGTCTACAGAGTGAGCTCCAGGCCAGTTGGGACTAAAGAGAGACCCTGTCTCAAAAGTACAAAAAAAATTTAAGAAATTTAATTTGTTATTTTTATTTATTATGTGTGTACATGTATTTGCCTGCATGTATGTAAGTGCCTCACATGTGTGCAGTACCCATAGAGGCCAAAAGAGAGTGCTGGATCCCCTGGAACTGGAGTTACAGTTGGTTGTTAGACGTGTAGGTGCTGGGACTTGAACCTGGGTCCTCTGGAAGAGCAGTTAACGTTCTTATCTACTGAGCCATCGCTCTAGGCCCCACTTCTTTTTGTGTGACACATCCTCCACTGGCTTGAACTTTACCAGTTAGGTTAGGCCGGCTAGACAGCCGCACTGGGATTTCAAGCATGTACCACCAGGCTTAGCTTTTTTTATGTGGTTTCTGGAGATGGAATTTATCCCCATGCTCGTGGGGCAGGCACTTCCTGACACGCTGTTGCTTCAGCCCTGTAAACATTTTATGGAAAACCTTTCTTCTATAAGTAGAGAACAGTCTAAAATATGACAAAAACAGATCTAAATACATAACCAGTAAGTCATTTTATCATTATCACTATATATTATACGTAGTAGTGTATACATATTTTTAATAGGACTGGCAGTATGATAGCTTTATTTATACTTGCTCCATGAGCGATGCATGCACTGTGGCATTATGACAGCTTCGATGTCACTAGACACTAGGAAAATTCTCAGCTCCATTCTAATCCTATGGGACCACCTTTGTGTGTGCAGTCTGACCTTGACTGGAACATCTGCATGTGACAGTGTATCACTATTGCCCTGGCTGCTTAAAAATATCTCCTTTGGGTGATGGAAGAAAGGAGAGAAGGGATGATTCAGTTGTTGTTGGGTGGGAAGGGAAAGTGCTACTGTGGTCAGAGCGCCCTGCCGCCCCACCTCTGCCTCTGAGCTTTGTCTCCAGTCCTTACTCCCAGCATCCACCTCCCCAGTGTGCAAACTCCACAGTGTGTTCACTTTTCTCCCTACCATCTGCCTGTATCCCCTGCCATCTCCCATTTTCCCTGTCCACAGTGATGGTTTGCTCTGTGCAAGCGACTGGTGTGTCACTTATACAAGAACGAGCATAGTGTAGGAGCGAATGTAGGAGGGGAGCAGGATTCCGGCTTTCTTTGAGTTGCTTTTCCAGATCGATTTCCCAAATTGGCCCCTTTTAGCCCTTTGATTAGTTAGTGGTCTCAGAGGAAGGGAAGAAATTGAATCAGAGTCACTAACAAGGCACAGGAGTGGGTGTAGTCTGTTGTTCCTGCCTCTGCTTTTCTGTTGCCCATAGTCTTCTTCTGCATTCAGAGTTCCGGGGTTCCCTTTGCATACCTCTATTCCTCAGCTCTCACCTCTTCCAGGAGGAGGGCCTGCTTTCTCCCGCCGTACTAATACAACATTTGTTCATTGATCTTCCCTCCAATCTGTTGTTTAATATGCTTTAAGTAACTTCGTAGTTATTTGAAAAAAACCTTTCTTATTTAAGACTTTGCAATTAATAAAACTTTTCAGTTAACTCTCTGGCAGGATTCTTCATAAGGATCCGTAATAGCATAGCAAACGAGGATTCAGACAGTAGGCAAGCATCATTTACACTATGTACATAGAGGGGTGTGCTTATGACAGAAACAACTAATTGTAATAGAGGGTAGGGAAATCATCAGGAAAGCCTCATTTACATAGCAACATAGTATAAGTGAGATGTGCTTAGGGTCGAAATATACTTGGAGACAGTAAGACTCCCTCTGAGCCCCAGGCACCCCTCTTCATGGGTCCCCAGCCCTTTCTAGGCTGTGTGCCTGCCAATGCCTAGTCAGGAGGGTGGTAACAGTTGCTTCATGAATGGCGACATATGGGTAGCTGTAAACACAGCCATTTTAAAGATGGATGTGTGAGTGGGCTCTCGAGGGGTAGCTGGGAAAGGAGAAGAGGTGCCATTTCAGATGGTTGACAGTAGCAGTTAAGTAGTAGATGATTTGCGTCGTGAAACATGGGAGAAGTGAGCAGTTGGAGAGGGTGCAAATGGGTTTTTAAGTCGGATCAAACATAGCTCGGGAAGGAGAGGACTGCTGAGTGTGAACCTTTCCCTGAGATGGCCTAGCGGTTAAGAGCGCCGACCGCTCTTACAGAGGACCCGGGTTCGATCCCCAGCACCCACATGGCGGCCGAGAGCCGTCTGAAACTCCAATTCCAGGAGAACTCCAGTTCCAGGGGAATCCGACACCCTCTTCTGACCTCCGCGGCATTGCACGACACGGGTGCCCAAACTTGCATGCAGACAGTACATTCATACACATAAAGAAATAAATAAAATAAAAAAAAATTAAAAAAAAATTTCTTAATGTTTTCAAAAAGATTTAATTATTTATTTTCTGTGCAGGTGTGTGTATCCCTGCGTGTGTCCAGAGGCCAGAAGAGGGAGTTAGATTTCCTTGGAGCTAGAGTCACGGGTGACTGTGAGCTGCCTGACCCGGGTGGTAGGAATTGAACCCTGGTCTCCTGGATGAGCGGCAAGCGCTCTTAACCATTGAGCCACCTCTTCAATCCCTGAAGTTTTTTTTAATGAAACTTTTTGAATTACTATATTTCACAATAATTTATAATTCAGGAATGAGTGAATGAATGAATGAACAGAAATGGTTTCATTATATTAAAATGTAGTAAGTGGTCCCAGAGCAATGAAGAGTTATGCATAAACAGAAGGTTTGCTGTAGGATATTCTGTATCTACTTTTTCCTTTTTTTAAGAAAAATTTAATTATTTTAAGTTTTTTTTTTAATTTCAGTTCATTTTTATTTATTATTTGTCTTGGAACTTTTTCTCAGTCTTTTTTTTCTCTTTTATTTGTATTTTAAGTTTTTATGTGAATGAGAGTATCGCCCGCACAGATGTAGTTACAGACAGTTGTTAGCCGCCATGTGAGTGCTGGAAACTGAACCTGGGTCCACTGCAAGAGCTGCCAGTGCTCCTAACTGCGGAGCCATCTCTCTAGCTCCAGCTTTTTTCTTTTCTATTTTTTTTTTTTTTTTAGGCAAGGTCTTTCTGCATAGCCCAGGCTAGCCTGGAACTTGCACCTGTCAGCTTCCTGAGTGCCGAGATTATAAGAACTATCACACTCAGTTCTGTATCTAGTTTTAATTTGGTTTTAAACCAGGTGATAGGTTAATTACTTGCTTTGTCATTGTGATAACATCCCTGAAAAATGTAGCTTAATAAAGGGAGGGTTTGTTTTGGGTCACAGTTTGAGGACACAGTTCCAAATGATTAGGACTGGAGCGTGAGGCAGCTGCAGTCAGGAAGCAGAGGGAGCTAGCTGCTGCTTGTTAATGCACTCCAGGGCCGCAGCCCATGGAACGATACCACCCACAATCAGCGTGGGTCCTCTCACCTCGTGTAATCTAAGTTGGACAGTCTCTTACAGACATGCTCAGAGGCTAACCTAACTAATCTAGACAGTCCCTTATAGGCATGTCTAGAGGCTTGTCAGCTTGGTGATTCTCTAGTTGACAATTGGTGTTAGCCTTCACAGATGATGTACCTAGGGCTATAGAAGGTGTAAGTGGGACACACAGTACCCTAGTATTTGTGTACATTTCCTGGAAGTATGTTTGAGCACTAGTGATTAAAAGTTGAATATTAGATATGACAACTTTTAATTCCTGTAGGGCTAAAATCGTCTTGCATATTTTAAGTTGTTTAATTTTTTTTTTTTTTTTGAGACAGGGTCTCCCTGTAGCCCCAGCTGACCTGGAACTCACTCTGTAGACCAGGCTGGCCTTGAACTCACAAAGATCCTCCTGCCTCTGCCTCCCGAGTGCTAGGATTAAAGGCGTACGCCACCACGCCCGGCTAAGTTGTTTAATTTTTAGGCAGGTCTTAGTTAGCTTGGACTGACCTCAAACTCCCCACTTGATCTTGAACATTCCATCTTCCTGCTTTAGTTTGTAATCCCAAATAGCGGTACGACATGTACCACCAAGCTGGCTAAAGGCTTTTTATTTGTATGTTTAAATATTAAACACATAGTTTAAACATTCATTTATGATAAAATTAAATTTCAAACTTTCAATTTTCATTTGCTCAGCCCATCTTAAGTAACAGTAAGTTGCTTGTTCCCTGTATTATTAAACAGTTTAAAGCACAATCTTTGATGATTTATTGCCAGGAACTCATATGTTCTTACTTTCACCCCCATGGGAGCTTAAATTTATGAGGCTAAATACTTCTGGTAGGCCTAATTATTTTCATACATATCTTAATTATTCTAGTATTAGTACTTTATTTTCTGTTTTTATAAAGGAAGTCTAAAATATTGGAAGATAGTGAAGGCCTTAACACTGTTGTGCAGACCAGTGTTGCTGGAGAAGTTGGTTGAAAGGTACCAACATTCCACAGCTTGAAATGTTTACATGTCACCTATTTCAAGGAAGCTGAGGTTGCTCTCTGACCTATACATGTGTTCCATGGCATGTTATGTGCCTGTACCCCCAGATAGGAATGTATACACACACACACACACACACACACACACACACACACACACACAAACTAATGTGACATCAGAAACATTGGTTCTGTGTTTGAGGCCCATGTAAGTGACTTTTTGTCAATGCGACAAAATAACCTGATAGAGGCAATCAAAGGAGGGATCGATTTTGGCTCCTGACTTCAGTCTTGAATGTCAGGGAGGGTGTGTAGAGCAGAGAAGTTCTCATCATAGCAGCGGGAAGGAGGGGTGCAGAGAATGAAAGAGTCCCCACGCTGCAGGCTGTTTTCTTCTTTACTCCATGCAGGTCTTCAGCATGGAATGGCGCTGGCCAGGTTCAGGCCTAGTCTTTCCCTCCTCAGTTAGTTGCGTCTGGAAATGCCCTCACAGACACACCTAGGTGTGCTCTACCCGTCTCCTCAGAGTTTCACACCTCTAGGCCTGCAAATATACTAAGTTGGGGCTCTTCTACTGGACTGGAAGAAAGAGGACATGGTTTAACCCGGGCTTGGTGGTGCACATCTTTAATCCTACCACTCAGGAGGCAGAGGCAGGCGGATCTCTGTGAGTTCAAGGCCAGCCTGGTCTACATAGTGAGTACCAGGTCAGCTGGGGCTATAGGAAGACCCTGTCTAAAAAAAAAAAAAAAAAAAAAAAAAAAAGGTACAAAGAGGGCATGGGGATGCTAGTCCTGCCTTTCTGATTTTAGGCCAATGTTTTCATCTCTGTAAGCCTTAGTTTTCTCTTTTCATTAAGTGATGCTTACCAATTATCAGAGTTCCTTTGTAGCCCTGAGATTTTTACTTTGAAATTACATGTTTATTTTTACAAATGATTGTTTGTTTTTAAAATTAGCATACAATTTTTTTTAAATTATAAAAAAAGAGTGTGCTAGAGAACTGACTTGGCGGTAATATCACTGTTACTCTTGCAGAGAACCTGGGTTTGGTTCCCAGCACCCACATGGTAACTAACAACCACCAGTACCTCTAGCATCAGGCAATCTGACACCCTCTTCTGCCCTCCCTGGGAATTACACACATGAATGTGCTTAGAAACATGCAGACAAATCACCCCTACACATAAAATAAAAATAAAAAGTTCAAATCAACATACAAAGTAATGGCCTTTATTAAGACATCTTTACACATATGTATCATCTGTGTGCATGGTGTGTGTGTGTGTGTGTGTGTGTGTATGAGCGTTTAGAACAAAATGCTTGGTATCTCAGCATCATCTTAGAGAACGTGCGACCCTTACTCATGGGTGGTCAACCACTGCAGTTCCCTTGGAAGCCCACGCTGTGCCCCAGGAACCATCAAATGAGCTTTTGATGATTTCTACATTTAGAAATTAGAAACAGCAGAGGAGTCAGGACAGTTTAGGGAACTGGACTGAGACTCAAGTTCCTGGCAGGACTAGTCTAGCTTTAGGCCTTGTCTGCCCACAGTGACCTGCCTCTGATCTGCCTGAATATTATCCTCATGTAAAATTGGCACAAGAAAATTCCATCAATTAGATTCCATTGTAATAGGCTGTCACATAAACTTGGGGATACACTGAGACCATCCCACCTGGTAACTGAGCTTCATTGGGGTCAGATAGGCCTGAGTGGGGATAGCTCTGGAGGGACTGCAGGGCTGATGTTGACCACCTCATTCATCCTCTACAGTCGGCACTTGTGAAAGTGAAAATGGGTGATGTGGATAATTTTGCAGAGTCACTAGGCATAAGCCACGGGGGTCCAACAGGGCCCTATGTTCACCCTAGCTGAAGGTGGTATGCTCAAGCCAGGGGACAGAAGAAGGTTTCAGTGTTGAGAAGATGGCAGGGAATACAAAATTAGGGGAAATGCAGGGGAATTGGTTTCTCTTTTAGTACACTGGTTCTTGTTGGAAGAGAAATGTAAAGTAGGGCCGGAATAGCAGCAGGTGGAACTTCTCAACCTTGTTATCCTTGTTGCTCTCGGGCAAGTTACTTCCTTAGTGTGATTATTTCTTTTTATTTGTAAGATAATGAGCTCTACTTTCCAAAGGAGGAATTGCATGAAGACCTATGGCATCCAGAACTGAGTTGTTGCTCAGTAATCTATGCCTTCAGTTTTCTTTCTGGAAATTAGAACTTTTAAACTACATGTGGGGCTGGAGAGATGGCCTAGTGGTTAAGAGCACCGACTGCTCTTGCAGAGGACCTGGGTTCGATCCCCAGCACCCACATGGCGGCTGAGAACCGTCTGTAACTCCAATTCCAGGAGAACTCCAGTTCCAGGGGAACCCGAGACCCTCTTCTGACCTCCGCGGCGTTGCACGACACGGGTGCACAAACCTGCATGCAGACAGTACATTCATACACATACAAAAATAAATAAAAAATTAAAAAAAATAAACTACGTGTGTGTGTGTGTGTGTGTGTGTGTGTGTGTGTGTGTGTTGGGGGGGACCTGATAGTGTAATTTCCTACCATGTTTGAAGTTAATGTGATAGGATGTTTTGTACTGCTTTAAACAGCCAGCTTGAACTTTAGTGACCCAAGCAGTTTATAAGTTTGTGACTACACGTGATAATAAATATGTCGTTTAGATGCGGTTCTGCCTCCATGACAGTACCATGCTGGTTGAATCAGCTTCTGTGGGTCCCATCTGCAAAAGGAGATGACAGTAAACAACGTCTCTGGACCTCTCCTCTTTGCTCCTCCCATGAACCCTAGGCAGCAGAATCATCCTGTATTATGCTGTTTCTGAGTGTTGCCAATCCTCCTTTCCCTTCCCTTCATCCATCCTTCTCTTCCCCTTTCTCTGTGAGGTAGGGAAAATCAATGGCTCAAAGAATTTAAAATATATATTATTTAATTCTTTAGTATAGCATTGAAAAGACTTAGGGCCCTGTATTGATCAGCTTCTCTTTACTGTGACAAAATACTTGAGATAATCAGCCTTAAAGAGAAAAAGGTTGTTTTGACTCACTGTCCATGGTCTTTTGGCCCCATTACTCTGGCCGTATGGCCCCACAGTATATCAGGGCAGGAGTGTGTGGTAGAGTTGGCTCTTTCGCCTCATGGTGCCTGGGAACAAAGAATAGATCTAGCTCCCAATAACCTCGTCGAGAGCATGCTGCCAGAGATCTAACTTCCTTTTGCTAGGTTCCACCTTCTGAATGTTCTGCACCTCCCTAGAGCACCACAGGCTGGAGGATAAGCCTTCAACACTTGAACCTTTGGGGGTTAGTCAGGATCTAATCTTTAACCATGTTTGAGATTTTCTATGAAGAATCAAGGTGTGCTTTGTAGTGCAATTATAATTTTTTCAAAATAGTGAGGGCTGGGAGATGGCTCCATGGCTGAGCAAGTATAAGGACTCAAGTTTGAAATCTCAGAAAATAAGTGAAAGCTGGAAGCAGAGCCCAAGTGTCTGTAACCACAGCGTTCCTATGAAGAGTTGGGAGCGAGACTGGAGACTTCCCAGAAACCCGTGGGCCAACCAGCCTGGCGTGTGCAACAGAAGAACAACACTGAGACCACATCTCAAACAAGGTGGCAGGCAAGGACTGACAGCCCAGGTTGTTCTATGATCTACATGTGTGTATGACATATGTCATATGTTTGCCTTCACTCATGCCATGAATGCACACACTCATCACAAACGCACACACCTGCAATATGTATTTTGCCATCACATTGATGTTATATTGTTACTGTTGTGTGTGTGTGTGCGTGTGTGTGTGCATGTGTGTGTGTGTGTGTGTGTGTGTGTGTGTGTGACACCGTCCCCCTGTAGCCGCACCTGTCTGGGAACTCGATATGTAGACAAGGCTGGCCTTGAACTCACAGAGATCCACCTGCCTCTGCCTCCAGAGTGCTGGGATTAAAGGCGTGTACCACCATGCTCGGGCCCCTTATTGATTTTTTTTAGGATAAGAAAGGACACTGACTAAACACTTTGTGATAGTGGTCATTACTGCATTTTTAAAGCCTTTTAATAACCTGTGCTTCCTGGGTCTGGAGAGATGGCTCAGTGATTATGAGAACTGGCTGCTCTTGTAGAGGACCTGGGTTCAGTTTCTAGCACCCACATGGTGGCTAATGACCATCTGTAACTCCTATTCCGGGGGGTCCAACATCTTCTCTCAACCTTCTTGGGCATTGCATGACATGTGTGCACTTGCATACAGGCAATACACAAAAAGTTAAGAATAATAAAATATTTAAAGAAATAAAGGATGCTTCAGAAGCTGGTTGGTAACTTCTTCCAGTGCCTTGTGCTCCTCCTAGCTGGGAAGTTCTCTTTTTGTATCAAGTATAAATTCCTATCCTGGAAATTGAATCTCCTTCTTCCCCTCCCATTGTAATAGAAAGAAGGACTCCCTTGTCGGCTCTTCCTGACCTTGCTGGCTGTTGTCCAGACCTGACCTCCTCCTTAGCTATCTTTTATTTGGACTAAATAACTGCATTTCCTTTAACGTGTTCTCTGGGGACTCACATCCTAACTTTTTGGTCAGTCTCCTTCGATGCTCTTCAGCTCCTGTTCATCTTGCTTGGGTTCAAGTCCCCAGATGCTCTTAGTGTGGCAATAAAGTTCTGAAAAGGGCTTTGTGTTGTGGGTTATCATGCTGCTGCATGTTTTACATGATTTTCTGTGCCTTTAAAAATAGGCCACTATCTGGGGCTGGAGAGATGGCGCAGCAGAGAACCAAGGCTCTGTTCCCAGACCCCACATGGTAGCTAACAACCATTCCTAACTCCAGTTCCAGGGGATCCAATGTTCTCTTCTGGCATTTGCAGGCATTGTACAACACAACATGGGTGCACTTAGGCTTATGCAGGGAAAACACTCTTACACATAAAATATAAATGAATAAATAAAGATTTTAAAGGTCACTTTATTGCTGATTCATACTTTGTCTAGTCCTCAATTTTTTCTTTTTTTTTTTTGTCTTTTCGAGACAGGGTCTCCCTGTAGTGCCAGCTGTCCTGGAACTCACTCTGTAGACCAGGCTGGCCTTGAACTCACAAAGATCTGCCTGCCTCTGCCTCTCAAGTGCTAGGATTAAAGACATGAGACAGGGTCTCCCTGTAGTGCCAGCTGTCCTGGAACTCACTCTGTAGACCAGGCTGGCCTTGAACTCACAAAGATCTGCCTGCCTCTGCCTCCCAAGTGCTAGGATTAAAGACGTGCGCCACCACGCCCAGCTCTTTTTTTAATTTATTATGTGTATGAATGTACTGTGTGCATGTTGGTTTGTGCACCCGTGTCATGCAATGCCGCGGAGGTCAGAAGAGGGTGTGGGATTCCCCTGGAACTGGAGTTCTCCTGTAATTGAAGTTACAGATGGTTCTTAGCCGCCATGTGGGTGCTGGGGATCGAACCCGGGTCCTCTGCAAGAGCAGTCGGTGCTCTTAACCCCTAGGCCATCTCTCCATCGCGGGATCTTTGATTTAAAAATTTTTTTTATTAATTTTTATTTATTTCTGTATGTGTATGTATGTACTGTCTGCATGCAAGTCTGTGCACCCATGTTGTGCAATGCCGCGGAGGTCAGAAGAGGGTCTCGGATTCCCCTGGAACTGGAGTTCTCCTGGAATTGGCGTTTCAGACGGTTCTCGGCCGCCATGTGGGTGCTGGGGATCGAACCCGGGTCCTCTGTAAGAGCGGTCGGCGTTCTTAACCACTAGGCCATCTCTCCAGCCCCATGGATCTTTGATTTTAAACACACATATAATGTGCTTAATAAGCTTGTTGAGTGTCCTCTGCCTGCATTTGGCATTAAATTGTCCTTTAATTGTGTTTCAGTTTTTTTTTTAATTTTATTTATTTACTTTTTTATGTGTATGAATGCACTGTCTGCATGTAGGTTTGTGCACTTGTGTCTTGCAATGCTGCAGAGGTCAGAAGAGGGTGTTGGATTCCCCTGGAACTGGAGTTAAAGACAGCTCTCAGCAGCCATGTGGGTGCTGGGAATTGAACCTGGTCCTCTGCAAAAGCAGTCTGCGCTCCCAACTGCTAGGCCATCTCTCCAGCCCCGTGTTTCAGTTTTATCTCCTGTACCAAGTGGGAACATGAGAGAGGAGCATATTTTTTGTATTGATACTATTTTTTTTTTCTGTTTATATTTTTGGTTTTTTATCTTTTGGTGCTGGGATTGATGAGTCCAGTGCTTGGCCCATGCTAAGCATGCACTCTTCCCCTAAGCTACAGCGTCAGCCTCCTCTTTCCTTCTCTTTACTGTGGAAAAAGCCTTAGGTATTCAGCTCAGTAACTAACTACTTGATGGGATTGGTGGGTGATCACTCACATTACAAACCCCATGATGCATCTGGCCGTGTTCATATCCTCCTGAATGCAGAATATACCCTACCACACATGTATTTTTAGTGAGCTTAATCACATTCACTTTTCTAAGTCAACTATGAAAGTTTTACCCAAAGGCTGCATAAACCCTCATGAAACCTGACTGTAATTGAATCCTGAGTTGCAATTCTCTTGAGGATGGCCCCGAAACATTTGCATTTGTACCCACCATGGTGGTCTAGAAATCATGTTTTCCTAGTTTATTAGAAAAAATGTTCCGCTGAGTTGAGTAGAGAGCCTTGTAAAAGTTAAAATATGTGATCTGTTATCTCCTGTCCCCCAGGCATGCCATTTTGAGCTAGAGGAAAATTAAATAGACCTAAATAGGAATTAGCAACCCTCCAGTCATGTCGGTCTTTACCAGAGGCCTTATGATTCCTTTGCTGGCAAATCTCCTCTTGGAATGAGAACGGAACAATAAGGAGGCCTCTGTTTTGATGCAGGTCATCTATATAAAGTATTTCTTGGCGTTAGTAATCCCGAGGATGACTGGGAGAGCATGTAATGATGTGGTTAGCAGTCGCACCTCCTCGTTTTAAATCCCGTGAGAGGCAACATGAACATTCAAAATTAAATTAAAATTCTTGAGAATGAAGCGGAAAGAAGGAAGAAAAGGGCAGTTAGAAGAATAAATTAGTCCCCAGGGATCCTTTCCAATTCCCACATCATAAGCCAGCTTGACAGGGGCCCATGGGCTCCTGAGAGTAGATAGTGAGGCTGATTCTGCAGTTGTTAATGTATCACGGTTTACACGCATGGAAATACCCTGAGTTATTATTACTTTTCCCGGGAGAGCAGGCTACCTGATACCTGCAAGTAAGTGACACTAGATCTCCCCGACATTTTCATTACTGATTAAAGAGGACTGCAGACCTGGCAGAGGAACATGTTAGGAGGGTTTGAGAACTTTGAAAACGTGTCAGGCTGTGGTTCTGCAGGTATGCTGTGAATGAAGAGCTTTGTGTGGAGGGAACGGGAGATTCTGTGCGAGTACTATGTACATTCACGTCTTGCTAGGTTTATTGGAACTTGGTTCTGTTCTTTCTCTTTTTCTTACACTAAGAGACAAGTTTCCTTTTTTACATTAACCTTAATATAGACTTCGCAGCCTCCTGCTCCCATTTTTTTCCTTTGTGCAAGTGAGTAGGATCCAGTCAGTATTTGGGCAGCAGGCACTTTTCATTAACAGTAACTTTCTTGTCTTTGTTTGACAGTCCCCTTGCTGTAGTGCACCCCTCCTTCCTGCTGCCAAGGGCTGTTGACAGTTTGGAATTTATTTAACATGCCTTATGTTCAGTGATATATCTATATCTATATATCTATTTCTATATACCTGTCTATGGCATGCTAAATAAATTTCATATATATTGAAATTTAGTTTATAATATTTTTTGCTTAGGAACGCATCAGTACATCAACACACATTCTTGGAGTGAAGGGTTCCTATTTCTTGGCAGTATTATCAGACATACTGGGATGTTAAGACAAAGAATAGAGCAGGTGGGTCAAAGATAATTCAAGGCACTGAGGGTGGTGGTGCACACCTTTAATCCCTGCACTCTGGAGGCAGAGGCAGGTAGATCTCTGAGTTCCAGGCTAGTCTGGTCTACTTAGGGAGTTCCAGACCAGCTGGGGCTGCAGGGAGACCCTGTCTTAAAGAGACCAAAAATAAATAAATAAATAAATAAATAAATAAATAAATAAATAAATGCAAAAATTGATTTAGATTTGATAACTAGATCCATTTTTCCAGGCAGTTGAATGTTATTTGACAATTATACAGAGTTCTTTTTTTTTTTTTTTTTTTTTTTTTTTTTTTTTTTTNGGAACTCACTCTGTAGACCAGGCTGGCCTTGAACTCACAAATATCCGCCTGCCTCTGCCTCCCAAGTGCTAGGATTAAAGGCGTGCGCCACCACGCCTGGCTTTTTTTTTTTTTTTTTTGGTCTTAGAGTTCTTAAATGTCATTAGTGAGAATACAGTCTGCCCACTTAGAAGTAGATAGCATGTGGGGGCTGTGGCTCAGCAGGGAATGTACTTGCCATGCAAACCTGAAGACCTGAGTTTGATCCCTGGAACGCCTGGTGGAAGGAGAGGCCCAGCTCCCCAACGTTGTCTTCTGATCTCCACGTGTGTACTATGGTACACTTGGGCTCACCCAATAATGATAAATAGAAATTAAAAAGGAAGTAGATAGCAAACTATCTGTTGGTAGCTTTAGAATAAACAGCAATTATATAGTTTGATAGGATAGTTTTTTAAATGATCATGAAAATATTTTAAAAGCTGATTTTATGGAATATTGTATACCTGATTCCAGAAAATAAATTCTCAACACGCTACCTTGGGATGGGATGTATAACAAAATGTTTTGTATTCTTGAAAGAATGAAGTAATGTTTTTTAGCCGTTCTGTATCTTTGGGAGCATCTAGGTTTGCTATGAACCAATTCATGCTGTTGTCAAAAAACTTGTTTTGTATTTCATTCACTGTTTGAAAAAGGAAGCCCTGAAAATTTCATAAGGTTCTGAAATGTGCAAATGTAGTCCTTCTTAAGTGTGGCTTGTAACTTGAAGTTAATTGTTTTACCTGCCACATAGTACATGGTCCTTGGGTCTGCAGACAGTACCTCAGAGTCTTCACTCTTGCAGGCATACAATCTACTCCTTAACAGTCTCCAACTGATAAGTACACACTTGGCACAGGCAGCTGTGATCAAAGGTGATCTGAACAATATGCAGCTTTGATTAATGATTACGCAAGGTTTTTCTTTAATGTTTGAACAAAGAATGACATTACAAATAGTTTCGTTAATAAAATAAATAGAGGTTAAAGAGAATTGTTTCAAGTAGACTGTTCAGCCCTAAATCATTCACAAGTAATGAAACAGTTTTCTGAGACAGATTGGGTTTCTTTAATAAGGAAGGCACCTTTGTTCCAAGTCACCAATGCATTCCTTATAGGTGAAGTCACCCTCCATTGCTGACATCTCTCCTTCCCTAAAGGGGGTGTGGTCTGCTCCCAGTGCATTCTATTTCTCACAGTCCCTAAAATGAAGCGTAAATGTACCTGTCCATTAAAAGCTTTTGAAGGACAAAGCCACCCTCCCAGGCTTTGTGAGCCATGAATTGACAATAAAAGACAGTATGCTTCTGTTTTTCAAATAGCCTGTTTCACAAAAGAACTATTCACTCCCACATGACTTTCATGTAGTTGTATGAAAGGGAGGTAGATGGTCATCTTGTTTTGTGCATGAGTTTTGAGGCTGCTTGACTGAGATTATTTGAAACAATAGTTTTCAGTCATTCTGACTTAATGAAGTTGCAGAGAGGAATGTGTTAGGGATCGCGGAAATGTTGCCGCTCTATTTCTTAGGCAATGAAAATGTAAAAGTAGCTCCTCCCGTCCCTCATAAAACCAAAAGGGTGAGAAGATTTAGAGAATAGCAGATGAAGTTGTATTGGAATAGTCTAACGAATCTTGTTCTACTAGTGCCATTTATTTATTTTAATATAATGCTTTTATTGATGTTTTGTGTATTTCAGACATCATTTTTCAGTTCAATTTAGACATATTCCCCTTTCCCTTCTCCCCACCCCACCCCAGATCATGCATTCTGCCATAACTGTCCTGCATCTCTCTCTCAGTCTTTTTATTTTATTTTATTTTATTTTATTTTATTTTATTTTATTTTATTTTATTTTATTTTATTTTATTTTATTTTATTTTATTTTTTGAGACAGGAGCTCACAGTTGCTTAGGTTGGCGTGGAATTCCCAGCCTTAAGTGATTGTCCTGCCTCAGCTTCCTGAGTAGCTGTAACTACAGGGATGTGCCACCACTCATGTCTTTCAGGTAGCTTTCTTCCACGTCAGTTACCTGACAGTCATTCTTTAGCACCAAGCTACATTATCTAATGGCCTGCTAGACTTAAGCATTCCAACCAATCCTTGGCTTTTTTTCTACTTTATCTCCTATTTCCTTATTTCTTACACCTTGTCAGCTTACACAGTCTGTTTAAGCCATAGAGGCTAGCTTGCTGATTCCTTTGTCCTTGCTCTTTGCTGTATTGGAAGCATAGTCCACCTCTGCCCAATTCTCTACCATGGCTTCTTCCTCTATTTCTGTTTGGTCTCCTCTCAAATCTCACTCCACTGAAAGGCCATTTCAGACCATTTCCAAAAAAACTGTCCCTCAGATTTCTGTTGCTTTTCTATACTCCTTCTGCTTTATATTTTTCTTGGTGGCACTTATGTCCACCTAAAATTGTTATATATAACACATTTATTCATTTGTTATCCACCAGTAGACGGTGAGGTCTGTGAGGGCCAGGACTGTGACCAGTGACTGGAACACTGCTGGGTTATTTTTCTTGGTGCTGTGAACAAATACCTAGCAAGAAACAACTGAAACAGGGAAAGAGACACTCTGGCTTTCAGTCGGAGGAGACACAGTCTGTGTGGGGAGGGCCGCTCCAAGGGGACAGGAAGTGCTGCTGCAACTCCCTAATTTCTAACATCTTGGTGGAACAAGAGGCTGAAAGCAGACAGGAAGTAGAGCCCTACGTGAATCCTCAAGCCTGCCCCCTAATAACCTACTTCCTTCAGTGAGATTTGCCTCCCAAAGCTTCCACTATTCCCCTAAACAGGGCCACCAGCTAAGGACCAAATGTTGTAACACGTGAATCCATGGGGGGCGTTTGACATTCCAACACAACAGCCTCTATCTATGGTTCTCTCATACCTTATTAAATGAACAAACCAATGAGTGAATTTTTTGATGTATGTTTGTCTTAATTATTCTCCATATGTCATGTTGAAAAAACTGACAAGTAGGAAATTGATGGCTAATTCTTCAGGTTCATTTGAATTATGAGTTTTGTTGATGTGTGAATTAAAGAGTCATATGTTTATTTGGACTTTACTTTGTATTGTTTTATGAAGATCATTGTGAAATAATTTAAACAAACAATGTTGCCATGAGTCACCTTTTTTTTTTTTTAACCCAAGAGATGATCAACACGACTCCAAACTATAGCAGCTTCTCTGCTGCAGTGCTTAGAAACGATTACCGGTTCTTTATTAATGATGTCACTGTTGTAGGTCAAGCACTCACACTTCTCAAAGCTACCTAGAGCTCTTGATAATGAAGCATGGATAGGAACACTTTTTCCTGCATTTCTGTGAAGTTCTATGCTTAACATATTCTAGGCAGGAGAAGTGACATTGTTTTCTGTATCTAAAACTGTTTAAGGAGTGGGTGGAAATACCTATTAATCTTGGCTGTGTCGTGACTTGAGTATATTTCCTCATATGATGTAGTGTAGATTCAAATTAGCCTTCAGATATCCTTTATTTCCTCCTTTGTAAAATAATACAACCACATTGGGGGTTGATTCTTTTGAGTGTCTGAAGCCTGATGATAGTCAGAAATGACTTTTCTAATATGATCATCACTCTGTGTGTGTGTGTGTGTGTGTGTGTGTGTGTGTATAATGTGAAATTCTCTTTTAAATATCCCACTGAGAGAATTCATAAACATGGCTGCAGTCCTGTGCTTCACCAGTTACCATGCTTAAATGTGTAGTGCTCCCTCCCACTTACCCAGGAAGTCAGCTTGCTTTTCCTGTTGTTGCTTTGTCTCCCTGCATGCAGCAGAGGAGTTGGATGCTTGCACTTTTTCATCAGTAGATAATAGTGTACTTTAGCATGTACTGGTTTGTGGTCTGCTTTTCCCATAGAATGAGAAGGTGGCCTTTTGTGTCCCCCAACATAGTGTCCTGTTTGTTTCTCCTGTTAGGATACCTCAGGTCACTTACAAGGAACAGGAATTTAGTTACCACCCAAGATCCAGGCCCCCGCAGCCTCAGTTATCAGGGAAGGGTTGCTCTATGCTTCTGAGATTGTTCCTCAAGGCTGTTCCTTGGAAGGTAGAAGGGCAGGCTAGCCTAGTGAGTGCTCTCTTACATGGGCCTTCCTTTTTTTTTTTTGCATTTTTGAGACAGGGTCTCCCTTTAGTCCCAGCTGGCCTGGAGCTCACTCTGTAGACCAGGCTGGCCTTGAACTTACAGAGATCCGCCTGCCTCTGCCTCCAGAGTGCTGGGATTAAAGCCGTGCACCACCACGCCATGGGCCTTCCTTAATCCCATTCATGAGAGGAGTCCTTATGACGGCAGCTTCTCAAAGGCTCTACCTCTTAATACTGTCATCTCACAGATGGGAATTTCAGAAGGGACTCATTCAAAGCATGGCATGGGGAATCACTGAAAACAGCGTGGAGCAATTTTTTCGAGGTCACCAGAAGCAAGCCGGTAGAGCTCCAGTTCCTGCAAGTGGTGTTCACAGACATCTGTTGGATGAGCACTGCAAGCCCAGTGTAGGGAACAGCATGGTTTGGTCTACACTCGCAGTTTATGTACGCATACAGTTCTCCTGTCCTGCTTCTATACCATCTTCAGGAAGGTCATAACCCCGCCCCAGACTCTGCTGTTGAGGCGCAGGCCCCGTTGTCTTCAGTACAGTAGTGCCGCGCCCGTCTTCAGCGCAAGGTTGGGCCTCCTATGATCTGCCGAGTGACACTGCCTTGCTCTCCAGCCTTCCTCCTGAACTCAGGCACAGGTCCTGACGCTCTTCATCTTTCTTCGCTTCCGCAGGCTCTCACTCGACCTTTCAGACTGGCTTTATATCCAGGCCTGCTGGAGCTCTGTGCCATCCCCCACTTGTCACGTGCTAAGTCCTCTCCCCTGGACCAGGTACCGCCTGTTTTGTTGCTCTGGACAAGGATGTTCCACACTTGACTCACCCCATAAACGTTTATCAGAGAGATGCTCCCCCCGCTGGTCTGCCCCTCCTGTTTCCTTCTTTCCAGTCATTTCCCTCTCAGCTTGCCTCCTCTTGGCCTTGCCTTCCCTTCTTCCGTTGTACTGTCTGAACTTTGGTTTGCAGTCATCACCCTTTCCCAGGCAGCACATCTGTTTACTCTGGTATGCAGCCACTAAGAACTTGATTAAATTCCTTAACTCTTTCTGATTTGTGGTAGAAAAGTCAGTGGAGACTTGGTCACTGTCCTAGTCTGTCTTCCATTGCTGTGACAAGACACTCTGACCGACACCAACTTGGGGAGGAAAGGGTTTATTCAGCTCACATCTCCCGGGTCACAGTTCATCACTGAGGGAGCCCAAGGCAGGAACTCAGGGCAGGAACCTGGAGGCAGGAGCTGAAGCACAGGCCATGGAGGAATGCTGTTCACTGGCTTGCTCTCCTGGCCCATGCCCAGCCTGCCTTCTTATATGGCACACAACAACCTGCCCAGGGTGGCACCACTCATTGTGGGCTGGGCCCTCCCACACTGCTCAACAATCAGACAATACTCCACAGACGTGGCCACAGGCCAATCCAATGGAGCCAACTCCCCAATTGAGGCTCCCTCAACCCAGGTGTGTCAAGTTGACACTAAAGCTATCCAGCACAATCACCCACTAAAAGTGGGTTGTTTTTTAGGGGCTGGAGAGATGGCTCAGCAGTTAAGAGCACTGGATGTTCTTGCAGAAGACCCAGGTTCAAATCCCAGTATCTCCATGGAGGCTGACAACCATCTGTAACTCCAGTTCCAGGGGATCCAACACTGCCCTCTTCTGTCTTCCATGCACTGCATGACATGGGTGCACTTACACATGCAGGCATAATAAACATATGAAGAACTTTCTTTTTTCTTTTTTTGGTCTTTTTTTTTTTTTTTTTGAGATAGGGTCTCTCTGTAGTCCCAGCTGTCCTGGAACACTGTGT
Source organism: Rhizomys pruinosus (assembly GCA_009823505.1). Taxonomy (NCBI): domain Eukaryota; kingdom Metazoa; phylum Chordata; class Mammalia; order Rodentia; family Spalacidae; genus Rhizomys; species Rhizomys pruinosus. Next base: position 561,706 of record VZQC01001693.1, read on the forward strand.
AGATCAGGCTGGCCTCAAACTCACCGAGATCCACCTCCTCTGCCTCCTGAGTGCTGGGATTAAAGGTGTGCGCCACCACGCCTGGCTATAAAAAATGGTTTTTAACAGCACACGTCTCTAGTTTTCCTGCAGAGTAGAAGTAACTTTCTACCTTTTTTGGATAGGGAGCTATGAGATTATTCAAGTGTTTCTATAGCACTCTTGCAAGACTGTCATATTTACTAGGGGATTATTTTATAGATGAAATCATTTGAATGGACTTTTAGTTTCAGAGTGAAATAATAGCTAGTTAAATGACTTATAGGAGATCAGACCCAGTTAATGTAAGTTTGTGTCTCTCTTAAAATAAAAGTTAAAAAATTAAATTTGTTGCTTGGTAATTTGATTTGTAGAAAGTGGGGGAACAAAGGATTCCAAATAGGGCTTTAAAAATCAGTTCTAATTAATTGCATGTGCAGATGCATCAGCTAAGATTGGGAGGCAATTAGTCTAATTATGTTTAAAATACAGTTGCATGCTTAAATAGATATCACACCCGCCAGACCTGCCTGTCTTTTTCTACTTTCTCCTTTAGGCATGTAGTAAATTTTTTGGCCATTAAGCATGACCTCTTTAGAGTCTGTGGCGTAGAACAAAGTGACAGAATGCAGATGGGCTGGGTTGTATGAACTCTTAGCCGGAGTTTGATACTTCAGCACCAGTATCTGTATAATGAAAGCATTAAGATATGCTAGGGAAAATTTATACTTTTTAGCTAACTTCTATTTAAAAGTTTTCACATTTATTATTTATGTAGTGTATTTGCATGTGCACATTTGTGTGTGTGTGTGTGTGTGTGTGTGTGTGTGCGCACGCGTGTAGGACAGAGCACAACTTTTAGAGGTGAGTTTTCCATCATATGGGACCTGGGGATTGAACTCAGGTTATCAGGTTTGGTGGCAAGTGCCTTGGCCTGCTGAATCATCACTAGCTCCCCCAACTCCATTTTAAAATTTATTTGGGGAGGATTCTACATTTTGGTAATTGAGTGCTCTGTGAAGTATCTGTCACGCACCAATTTGTAGTAAGCTACACTGTGCCTTGTTCTGTGATATATGAAGGTTAGGAGACCATTTGAGTTTCAGAATGGACCCGGAGAGACAACTTGTCTAGCCGCACCCCAATCTTGTGAAAGCCTTGGCCAGCTTCAGCCACCGGACCGGAGGGGCCGAGGGAAGTGGTCCTTGGGCTTCTGTAGTAGTTCCACAACTGCCAAGTCTTCACTTGCAATGGACGTGACAATTCTGACAAATTATTTTTCTTTTAGACATAAACAGCTGCAAAAATAACTGTTCGTGGGTGTTTATGATTATTTTGTTGGAATTTCTTTAAGAACTAATGTGATCTCTTTCTCTTCTAGTAGATTGGGTTTTATTGGAAGAATCTATTGAAGGTTATCTTGTACAAGTAACCTCAAGCTTCCTTTGTTTTCCTGTAGCATTAAAAAATGACTTACAGGGGCTGGAGAGATGGCCTAGCGGTTAAGAGCGCCGACCGCTCTTACAGAGGACGTGGGTTCGATCCCCAGCACCCACATGGCGGCCCAGAACCGTCTGAAACTCCAATTCCAGGAGAACTCCAGTCCCGGGGAGTCCGACACCCTCTTCTGACCTCCGTGGCATTGCACGACACAGGTGCACACACTTGCATGCAGACAGTACATTCGTACACATACAGAAATAAATAAAAAATTTTTTAAAATGACTTACAAATTACATTTTCATTTTATAGGATATCCTGCAGTTACAAGGCTACTGTCTTTATTATCTGCTACCTTGGCGAGTTTGCCCTTTCTTTCAGCTATATATGTTCTATCTCTGGCCACATTTTAGCAGAAACAGAGGTTTGCCAAATTTATAGCCAGATGATGTGATTTGCACAGTGAGGAAATCAATAGCTAACTAATTGGAACTAAAGCCCATTCAGTGGGAGGAAACTCATGTGTGGTATTGTAAACATAGCCAGATGCACACAACTGGAGAGGTCACAGATCCCAGAGAAATCCCCAAGGTTGACACATCCCTAGGCCAAGGTAACATCTCATTAACTACAAAAGAGGTATCATTATATTTACAGACAAATATCCCATACACCACTTAGAAAAGAAGCTTATTCTGCACCAGATGAGAATAGTATAGAGAACCACAACTGGACAGACACATACATGGTCTGTGAATTGCTCATGCCAGGTGACATATCTACAATGCAACCTCCATGCATACCCCCCAAGCATCACAGAATAAGGAACCAAGAAGAGGCTTTAACTATCTCTTAACTCTCATTAAGGAAGCTCCTCCATGCAACAGGAGACCAGGAACTCAAATGGGCCTGACTGTCCAAACCATGAAGATTAGGAGTGTAACAGAGTGTGGGTGCATGGACAGGCCACACTATTCAGCTTCACTCACCCAGGGCTCAGGGAATGTTGAAGAAGAGGGGGCAGAAAGATTGTAAGCCCCAGAGAGGTGGTGCAAGACCATATGAAAATGAATCCTACAAGCTCCTGGGACCCTGTTCGTATGAACCCATATCATTGGTATCAGCATGCACAAGACCCATGCAAGCTCAGCTGAACAAAAACCCAGCACAGAACTGCAGAAATAGGTAGCAGAGCCCAGCCTTGGCTGAGGAGATATTGGCAGCTGATGGCAGTCGGGTGAGGACGCCCTGGCCTTCTTTAGGAAAGGACTCTGGATAGCTGACTAGAGCTCAGGGGATGAGCTGGCACTGAGGAGTGTGTGGGGAGAGTAGTTTGGCCCAATGAACCCTACCTGGCACAAATGACAGAATGTGTGAACTTCCCGGGTGGGAGAAGGTCAGGGGTTGGGGGAGGCCTGCGGGAGGGTGCCAAGGGAGAAGCAGGTATAAAGGTGATTGAGACTGATTGAAAAATTATGTATGAAACATATAATAAATTCAATAAAAATGGAATAAAAGAATGCGGTCTTAGGGATAAGAAGCTAAGAGATGTTGAGATTGTTGAGTTAATCCTGGTAGAGCATAAACTGATATCCTCTGTGTGCTGTCAAATATCCTGGATATTGGAGGACTATAGATGTATTCAAACAGAGACTTGAAACATGGACCTTTGAGGATGTAGATGACTGGTCACTGTGGCTTGTGGAGTCACTCCAGTGGACGCAGTCATATTTCATCCACATACCAGTTTAAATTCAACCAAGTGGTTTTGTTCACAGAAACATAGTTCAAGTTGACTTCCTTTCTTGTCAGAGTTGGTAAAGTTGTGTTTAAAAAGTAGTTTTGTGGGGCTGGAGAGATGGCTCAGTGGTTAAGAGCTCTGACTGCTCTTGCAGAGGATCCAGGTTCGATCCCCAGCACCCACATGGTGGCTGAGAACCGTCTTTAACTCCAGTACCAGGGGAATCTGACACCCTCTTCAGACCTCTGCGCATTGCACGACACGGGTGCACCAACCTGCATGCAGACAGTACACTCATACACATAAAAAAAAAAGGATTATTTAAAAAAAGAAACTCTATATGAGAGCACATCTTTAAAGAAAAGTAGTTTTGGGCGGCTGGAGAGATGGTTCAGTGGTTAAGAGCACTGGCTGCTCTTGCGGAAGACTTGGGTTTGATTCCCAGCACCCACGTGGCAGGTAACAACTGTCTGTAACTCCACCTCCAGGGGAGCCAGTGTCCTCTGCTGGCCGTGCACAACATGGAGTACTTACATGCATGTAGGCATAACACTCATGCATATAAATAAAAAAATAAAAATATTAAAATGTAGATTCTTCTTAGCTACTATTCTCATAGTGGTAGATTGAAAGGCAGTCTAGGATTTGAGTTGTGTATTGTTTTAGCACATGTTGTCAGTCATGTTATATGATGGCGTACTCCTCACTGAATATTGAATGCTTTGTGTAGTGTGCTTACTTCTGTATACACAGGGATCTGTACAGATAAACGTGCAACTGTCCCACAAACCATTTTGCAAAATGTAGATGTCTCATATTTTTGGATATAATTTTGCAATTTTCCCTCTTACATAGAGGCTTATGATACTCATTTTGTTTTTCCATAGTAAAATATTAAGTAATAGTGCAATTGAAAGATATTTATGGAATTTTCAGGTCATATAAACAGCTAAAAGAGAGATAAAGTTTAGGAAAGCTCAGCACAGTGAGTGTAGTAGTGTGTCTTGTTGCACACACGTACTCTCGCACATGTACACATATTTGCGCACACACACACACAAACCCACTCATAACATACCATTCCATGTGTTATTTTATTAGACTTCCTTCACATATAAGTTTATCTTAATATTCCTGCATTCATTTTGGCTGGTCAGGACACTGGACTTTGTGTTTTTACTCTTCAAGTAATTGCTAGTTTTATTTTGATGAATTTAAAGTTTTAACTTACGGCGTAGGAGATTGATTGACATTCTGACATTGGCCATATAATGTGTCTTGAGTCCACAGAAAAGATGTATTGTGGAATTCTAGAATTAGGTAAAAAGAAATCATCTGTGTAGTGGCTTAAAAAGAAAAAAAAATCTGGGAAGATCTTTTTTCTCAGAGCAGCAGGAAGTGCTTACTGAATCAGCCCAGGTCCATTGTGTGGAGGGGTTTGCAGAGTTTTAATTAAGCTGATGAATACTTATAGTCCTCCATTCACATGGAAAAATGTTTCAGTGTGGTGGGGCACATGTACATTTGTATGTTTGTGTAGGACACAGAGATAGTCAAAATTTAGAAATAATATGTGTTAGAACAGCAAGAAAAATTGAAATAGAGGGTCTTTAAACGATGATAGAAACACTACCCCCAAATCATTCTTTGTAGTTTTGAGATCAGACAAAGGGATGGCCGGAGGATAACGGGACATGTAGAAGCCTGTTGCTAAATCAGAAATGAACAGGAATGCAGTCCCAAACTTCATTTACTACTTCTTAGTCTGTTGCCCTAGAGACAGACTTAACATATTGACTTTGGCAACTTCGGGGTAGCCTGTCGTGTCTGCAGTTACTTAAGAAACCCGGATTTGTGACTTAAAAATATAAGTTCACTGAAGCCCCTCTGACAAATTACCATTGTAGTTAAGTGGTAACCTACAGATTTTTACACCATTTTTTGGGGGAAAACAATGAAATAAACTTAAGAGGAAAATATTCTCATCCTGGAAAAGTTCAAATGGGAAGACACAGCTATGAGAAACAAGGGTTCTTTAAACTCAGTAAGGAGGCTGTGGAGAACTGGTTTACATTTCAGTTCATAGCATAAACAAAGTAACTGGAGAATGTAGATAACACAGTTAACAGGCAGGGAGTGCTTTAATATTATTTAAAGTTGTTAATGAGAGAATTAGCCTAGAATGATCAGATCTCAGCCAGTTCTAATTTTAAATGATTCCTTAGTGCTCTGTAGCTTTTTCTGTTTTCTCCTACTCTGGTTGGCCTTGGCCTTTGGTAGGATTGTTTTTCTGTAGTTGTCCTGGGGAATAATGGTTCAGGAATCTTCTTTGAAATGCAGTAACCCAGTGAGAGAGCGTTTGAAAACTGTCAAATGAAACAAACAAAGCTTAGAGTGCAGTAGAGGCTTGAAGGCCTGACAGCTGTCCCAGAAGCGACTTCTGATCCATTCAGTGCTATTTCTCTAGGGCTGGTCTGTGGTCCACCTGCATCAGAGACACTAGGTGTTGATAAAATGCACACACTTACCCCTCCCCCACCTGCTGGATTTGATGTCCTGGGGCTGACAGAGACCTAGGAATTTTCAGTTTACAAATTTTCTAGAAGCTTCTTGTATTTGAGGAAAAACACTCTGAAGATGTATGTAGAGTCCTTAGCTGTTAGGATATATAAATTTAAGGTTGCAAATCTTTTCCCTTTGGATATAATTTTGGAAAATATAGCTTGATAGGAAAAGGTGCAAAGATACTGGAAATGAGTGAGAGTCATTGCCCAAGAGAGGTAAGTGTGTGTGTGTGTGTGTGTGTGTGTGTGTGTGTGTGTGTGTGTGATGGTGGGGGGTGGGGGGTGGGGTGGGTCCTTCATGTGAAAGTAGTTTTGTATTTGCATTTGAATTACACTCAGATTCATCTTTGGGGTGGGTTTAGAATTTCTCCTTTGAGAAGTTCCTAAAGAGAATCATTAGCATTATAATTTTGATTCCTATAAAAATGTATGTTAAGTTGAAATATGAAAAAGTTTCAAGAATTATCGATTTTTCCATTTCCACCAAAGTATCTCTTCTGATATCTACTGTCTCTATCCAATATCAAATCATATATTATATATATATATAGTCTTTAATATATATATATATATATGATTACCAGCTTTTATTTAAACCATAAAGGCTAGAGAAGTGGGAAAGCCAAGGTTGAGTTTCCTGAACATCCAAGGGTTTCCTAGGAGGGAACCTGCTTCCACATGCCCAGGAAGTGCAGTGTGCACCTCGGAGGTGTTCCCAGAAGATCGAGTTGTCCGAATGCAGCCTCTTCAGGATCTCAGCTTGTGCTTTTGATGTTTTATTTTAGAAACCCACATTCTCCTTTTCATGTAGATGATTTCTGGTGTGTTATAGTCTGAGCTTGAGACCTATAGTAGGATGAACTTGCTTTCCTTACTGCCTCCTTGGGTGGAGTGCAGGAGTACAGACATAGGCTGAGGGCCTGTGCCAAAGCACATCCTGTTTGTTCAGATGCTTCCAGCCCTCTCCATCCCTCAGGCCTTCAGTTCAGTGTATGATAATTTCAAATCCAAACAGAATGCACCTCCCTCCTCCAAATCAGAGGAAGCGGTCCCGTGTGAACTGGGAGTAACAGCTCTGCTTTCTTGCTGAAGGGTGATTTTTGTCCCCCCCCCCCTTTTTTTTTAAGGTAGGATTTCACTATGTAGCCCAGGCTGGCCTCAAACTCAACATCTTCCTGCCTCAGTCTCCTGAGTGCCATAGGGCTGTGTCACATTATCTGGCTTCAGGTCCCTTTTAATACAGGAAATTCATGCATATACTAATTTGAATATTTAAATTTGGGTCAGTTTTACATAGAGTGAAACAATAGCACAGGCTTAAATTTTCTTAGCTCCAAATAAATGGTTTTCTAAAGGAAGACTTCACTACTTTAAAAATGCTTCCCTGCAGGGCTGCAGTGGGAGGGATATCTTGGTGATGTTCAGTTAGCCTTGGTGAGGGGTCATTATATGGGAAGGGGCTCATGTACAAATAGTATAAGTCAGGGAATGAATAGAATAAACAGGTCAAGGCAGCATGGTGGCTATATTTAATAATTATGCATTACTAACTCTAGGAAGTCCTATGAGAGGGAAATTCAAATAAGTACACTTACAGGTCATTGGAAATGGTAGGAGTGCATTGTTTTGTGGATTTATTGTGCGGACATCATGAAGTGTACATACACAAATCAAGACGAATACAATGTTTGTCAGTAGGTGAGGTAAATATAAGGGATCACTGTTTTATATGTAGTTTGCCATCGATGGAAATACATTGTGTGGCACGTTTTATGAGTGATTGATTTATCAATTAGCTAAAGACATCAAGACATCATGTCCCACGTGATAAATACAACTTTTCACTTGTTAGCTAGAAACTCCAGAACATCTCCCCACATACAGCATAATGTGTTACTCTCCAGAGTTTCTCAAACCACTTTCTTCACTAATCGAAACTGAGTTTATCAAGTACCTTGAAAACTTTTAATTAACTTTGAAAAAGTCAGCTGGCAGTAGCCTGGTGACTCCTCTCTTTTGTTGTTGTTCTTTTTGAGATAAGGTCTCTCTGTAGCCCCAGCGACCTAGAACTCTAAGAGATCTGCCTGCCTCTGCCTCTAGAGTGCTGGGATCAAAGGAGCATGCCACCACCCCTGGCTATGATGCCCCTCTTAGATGTCTGGGGTTTGTTTTGATGTTGGTGCTTTGTTATCCTCATAGATGATCCTTTCTTTCAAAGGAAGGTTGCTCGTGAATACATCCTATGTTCTATTTTGCAGTAAATCTAGCTGTTTTATAGCACTGTTCTCATTTTTTTTTTAATTAGAAATGTTTGAAAAGGAGGTGAACTTTACTGAAGGTGAAATGTTTAAAAGTTTGAAGCCACAGACTTTTTTTTCCACAGACTTTTTTTTTTTTTTTTTTTTTTTTTTTGGTATTTTTGAGGCAGGGTTTCCCTTTTAGTACCAGCTTTCCTGGAGCTCGCTCTGTACACCAGGCTGGCCTTGAACTCACAGAGATCCACCCACTTCTACCTCCCGAGTGCTGGGATTAAAGGCGTGAGCCACCACGCCCTGTTCACAGACTGTTTTTTTAATTCTTCCAGTAAAGTTTGGGTAAAAATAAAGTTATTTTGGGGGCTTGGGGTATAGAAAGAGCACTTGCCTAGCATGGGCAAGGTCCTTCGTTTGAGCCCTAGCACTGCCCCCCCAAAAGTTAACTTTAAGCAGTTATTTTATTTAATAAAAGCCCATATATACACAGACTGAACAGCGGTGACTAGTTCACAGATGTCTTTTTTTCCATTCCTGAACAGCCCTTGTGATTCAGAATCACTTCATTAACCTCTCATTATTAGCCTTTTTCCCGCTTGTTGCTTATGTACTTGGCTTTAAGCATATTGTTCATATTTTAATAAAGATATGTGATGATAACAGAAAGTATTCCTCTTATACAAGTAGGTGGATTTATAACCAGTCTTGTTGGCACAATCTTGGCAGAAACATCCACCCACATATGGTTGTGAAAAGGCAAAAATTCCAAGTTGAAGAGGGAGGTAAATAAGAAAAAAAGGTTGATGAAGCATTACATAAACGAGCCAAATGTATGTAGCACATTCCACTGTAGCGAAGACCTGACCCAGGGTGGAGCAGAGCAGTTAAGCCTCATTTTTGTGAGTGCATGGAGAACTGACCCTAGATCGGAGGAGGGTCAAAAAGGAAACCAAATTAGATTTGAAGTTTTAAGTGACAATTTTCATGTCTGAAATAGTTAAATATGTAGTCTCAAAATCAACTGAGAAGAAAACAGGCTGGATGAGTTGCTGATGCTGCCTTTGAAGTGATGGGAGGCAGGGCCCCCAGCCTGGAGGAAGGAGAAGGGAGATGGTAATGATAAAAGCCTTCTTTATAGCAGCACATTACCAGCCAACAGGTTTTCATAGTGGAAGTGAACATTCCCTAAGCTGACAAGCCTACAGTAATTTTTATTTAGCAATTAGGTGATGTGGAGCACAAGTCCTGACTGTATGGTCGGATGAGTTGTGCCAGACTCAGGGAGCCAGTGAATCACTCACTCCATATCAAACAAAGCAGGACAGAGCTGGTTCTTGACCTTACTGCTGTCACTGCTCATTTTGAGAATGTCATATCACCTTGATAGGCAATGGCTGGTGACTCTCAGCCCTGCCTTTGTGAGTCTGGCCATGTAGGAATGTGCTACATGTCTCTGGCAGAGCAGTGGTGTTGGTGAATTGAGACGGCCTCAGAGAATCTTGGTATCTTGATCCTCTAAACAGAAGAAAGGTGAAGCTGAATGATCTTTGGGCTGTGTGGGCACAGTTCCCCTGCTGTGGTCCGAGTGGCTCCCTGCCTTCTGTGCAGGGTGACCTGCCAGCCTAATTATGACCAAGCTTGGAGATATTAAAGGGAAACTTATGCTGACATATGTTAACAACGGTTAAGAAGACTTTATGAAAGAGCTTACAATGCATGAGGGCATTGTGATAGAAAAGAGAGATCAGGCACAACTCCAGCATAGCGAAGGTACAGGGATTTATAATTAAAGAGCAGAGTAAGGGAGCCCCCTTCACTGTCTTACTCCCTCTTACTGACCCTTCTGGTCTTAGCACACTCTCCTTCAAAAGTGTTTGGAAACCCTGTAACTCTCTGAGGTTCATTATTCTCCATGTGATTCAGCTGGAGATGTTATTTTCTACAGTAGTCATATTGATGTTCTTATAATTCAAATCTGCATTTATAATCATACCAAGTCCCACATATGTACTTTACTACATCAGCTCCCAGAATAGTTTGTCTAAAAATATTTCATTTATTATTTTTACTTTATGTGTATGAGTGTACTGCCTCCAGGTGTGTAAGTGCACCTGTGCTGTGCAGTGCCCATGGAGGTGAGAAGACTGTTGAATTCCCCTGGAACTGGAGTTACAGACACTTGTTAGCCACCATGTGCTGGGCATCTCTCCAACCCTTGATTATTTTTCTTTCTTTTTTTTTTTTTTAAAGTAGAGTTGAATATTTCTCAGAGTCTAGTTCCTTTCTCTACCTTTAAGAAAGTCTAGCCGGGCATGGTGGCACATGCCTCTTTCATCAAAGCACTTGCTTATGTCAAATCAAGACTTGTCTTTTTAGTGCTCTGACCATTTCTATGGCCAACCATATTGAGGGCACATCAGTCATCTCCCTTCTTGGGGTCCTTTTAATTCTCCTCTAAGTATATAAGGAACACCTGCTGAGAATCACCTTTGGAAGATTCTATGTCCTATGAAGTGTTCTGTGCTTCTCAGCACGGTCTTAATGCAGTCCCCTGCTGTCTAGGAACATGCCAGGTAGATTCCCCTATCACCGCACTCCTGTTCCACTTATTACCTTCCAGTCAGAGATGCCAGGGGCTGCTTTTGGGGTACACATGACTCTGCATGTCACATAGCCAGTTGGCACTACGTTTTTGGCTCCTTCTGTTGAATCTCTTTCACATTGGCAAGTACATCTGTTCATAGAGACTGGAGAAGAATTGTGTGGTGTGTGTGTGTGTGTGTGTGTGTGTGTGTGTGTGTGTGTATGTGTGTGTGTTTGTGCTTGTTTACATGTACAGTTTTGGTAGATGATGAGCCAGAAGCAAAAGTTAGGTCAGGTACATACAAACATCTCTCTTCCATTTTTTTTGGTCTTTTTTGAGACACGGTTTCCCAGTAGCCCCAGCTGTCCTGGAACTCTGTAGACCAGGCTGGCCTTGAACTCACAAAGATCCACCTGCCTCTGCCTCCCAAGTGCTAGGATTAAAGGCATGCACCACCACGCCCGGCTCATTTTTTTTTTTTTTTAATGTCCCTCTGCCCTAGCCTCTGCAGCAGAGGATCTTGGCGGATTTTGTTATTCTTTGCTCATGCTTATCAGTTTTCTGCCCTCATCAGTCAAGTATATTTTAGCATTTGAGTCTCATATTAATTTTTATTATTGGGATAATAAAAAACAAGATAGAGGAGTCCATGTATTTGCATATCCATTCCTCAGATTGTAGAGACATGTGACCTTAGTGACACCGTCAGAGCGCCAGCTTGCATGAGGACGTCTACGGAGAAGGGTGGGTTCTCACTGTGCCAGGCACTGTTCTTGCTGCTTGATACACATGGGCTTATTTAATTCTCAGAGCAGCCTTTTGAGATAGTCACTACTGTGATCTTCATTTTATAGATGCAGAAACAGACATGGGGGAGAAACAACTCATAAGTAAAAGTATCACTCACAATAGCTGTGATAGGATAAGGTCGATAACAAGTGTGTATTTTTCACTCATCACACGTTTCCTGTGAACCTTGCATATCACAGTCAACTGTACTAGAGATGCGGGAGGACAGAGGCATTCTCTCAACACTGGCTTCCAGGAAGGGAGCGGGCAGCCGAGTGCTGGCTCAGCCTCCACCTGGAAGTATTACATTTTATTTCTCACGTTTTCTTGTCCGAAGTGAATTATTAGGCCGTAGTTCTATCCAAAGGAGCTGGGAAAGTACAGCCCTTTACAGGCATTTGAGAGGGAATCATGATGTTTGGTGGAGAGCTGGAACTGGAATGCAGGCAGCTGGCAGCGGCGGAGGTGCCAGTGGCTGGACTACGAAATGCATGGCAGGTGTCCTGCATCCCATATTATCCAGAACAGTTGTGCCACATTGGAAGCAGAAAAAAGTATGTGAGAGAAATTAAGTAACATCCCCTATAATCTGCTCATTATACGGGGCTGTGCTTATTGATAGGACAGTGTATGAGAAGCTTCAGAGCACAATAGATGAGAACGTAGCTGCTTTCCCTCCCTCCCTCCCCCCTTCTCTTCCTCCTTTTCCTTCTTTCATGATGGAAATTGAAGATTGGAACCTAGAGACAGGCTAGGTAAGTACTCTACTGCTGAATTACATTAGAGCCCACCAGAGCATGAATTCTTCTAATTAGTCTGTATGGGTTCAGATGCCAAGTGATAGCTTTGGCAAGGTATTTACCTCTGTGCTTCATTTGCCTCATATTTAAATGGTACCTGTCATAGAGATAGGGATGAAAGGGATTTTTTAAAAAATTGTGTTTGGGGCTGGAGAGATGGCCTAGTGGTTAAGAGCTCCAACTGCTCTTGCAGAGGACCTGGGTTTGATCCCCAGCACCCACATGGTGGCTGAAAACCATCTTTAACTTCAGTTCCAGGGAAATCTGACACCCTCTTCTGACCTCCACGTGCATTGCATGACACGGTGCACAAACCTACATGCAGACAGTACATACACATACGAAAATAAATTAAAAATTAAAAATTAAAAAAATTGTGTTTGGATGTGTAATACTACTAAAATCATGGTATATGATACGTGTTGAATAAGTGTTAGGTACTCTTTTTTTTTTTTTTTGGTCTTTTCGAGACAGGGTCTCCCTGTAGCCCCAGCTGTCCTGGAACTTGCTCTGTAGACCAGGCTGGCCTTGAACTCACAAAGATCCGCCTGCCTCTGCCTCCCAAGTGCTAGGATTAAAGGCATGCACCACCATGCCCGGCTTAGGTACTCTTTTTAAATTATGAATTATGTCATAGTATGGAGTAAATGACATCTTTAAAAATTTTATTATGGGGTGGAGAGGTGAAGTGGCTCAGCAGTTAAAGAGCTCTGACTGCTTTTGCAGAGGACCCGGGTTTGATTTCCAGCACCCACATGATGGCTAAGAACTGTCTATAAGCTGGGTGTGGTGGCGCACACCTTTAATCCTAGCACTCAGGAGGCAGGCAGATCTCTGTGAGTTCAAGGCCAGCCTGGTCTACAGAGTGAGTCCCAGACTAGCTGGGGCTATAGGGAGACTCTGTCTCAAAAAAACAAAAAACAAAAAGTTTGATGACAAAGTTAGTGTATAAGGATATTACTGTGCACCTGAACCAGATTATCGTAATGCCTGAGTATTGTTCAGTGTTTAAAATGTTAGTATTATTAGCCAGGCATGGTGGCGCATGCCTTTAATCCTAGCACTTGGGAGGCAGAGGCAGGCGGATCTTTGTGAGTGCAAGGCCAGCCTGGTCTACAGAGTGAGTTCCAGGACAGCTGGGGCTACAGGGAGATCCTGTCTCGAAAAGACCAAAAAAAAAAATCTTCATAAAAAATTATGTTTATTCTTGTTTTTACACACTGGCTATAATTATGTTTTAAGAATATCAACCGAAAACAAAACTTTAAATCCATTAACTCCAGTGGTATTATGGGAATGATCTTGTCCCCAGAGGACACACAGCAGTATTCGGAGATATTTTGTCATGAGATTGCTGCTGGCCTCTAATGGAAAGAGACCAGAAATGCTGTACACTCGACAATGCGAGGACAGCCCCCCTCCCCAACTAATTTGACTATTAACCTCAAAGAGCAGTAATACACATCTGAAAACCTCTGCTCTAGAAATGGAGATCAATTTTTTATGAATTGCTTTCCATAGATCCCTTAGAATACAAAACACACAAGCCAGGCGTGGTGGCGCACACCTTTAATCCCAGCACTTGGGAGGCAGAGGCAGGCAGATCTCTGTGAGTTCAAGGCCAGCCTGGTTTATAGAGCGAGTTCCAGGCCAACTGGGACTAAAAGGGAGACCCTGTCTTAAAAAGGAAAAAAAAAAAAAGATAGAAAACACACAAAGATTCCTGCTGTAAATAACATTGTAATGGCCTATTGGCAATCCTATAAGGGGCTTCTAATCCAGCCAGACAGTTCTTTATGACAAAGCTGTGGTGGGGGTATAGTAAGCTCTAGTAAATGACAGGCCTCATGTGAGAAGTGTGTTAGCTATTTCTCACCCATGAAAGTGGCTGTTAGGACTTTCCTGTTTGGATGTAGTAACATTCCTCATCAAAATGCTCTTTATCTGCCATAGCTGTGTGTTTGAGGGGTTGTGTTTTAATTGGCACTCAGTGATAACTGGAAGATTTGGTATTTGGCCTGCAATCACATTGTAGACCAGGGTGTCTCAACCTTGCATTGTTATATTTTGGACTTGGCATACATTATTAGATTCAAATGCTCGTGTGTGAGTGTGTGTGTTTGTGTGTGTGTGTACACGTGTGTATGATATGGGTTTCAACAGGAGGGGCTGGTGTCTTTTCTGTGCTCCACTCACTAGATGCTAGTACCACACTCTTCTTTAACCCCTTATTAATAGCCACAGTTGGGGCAAGCAAAATTGCCTGTTGCCAGATATTCCTGGGGGTGATGGTAAGCAACATTGCCCTCACTGGAAAACCACTGTGCGATAGTCATTAGGTGAGGACACTGCTTCCTTCAGGTGCCGTGCAGTGAATGGAAAGACCAGAAGTTGCTGAGTGTGATTGGAAAGGAAAACCAGCAAGAACCCACCCAGGAGTACTGTTCATTTAGGAAAGTGTGGAGCATTACAACGACAGTGGGAGGGCGTCTCAGAATCCAGGACAGCAGAGCAGATGTAGCTAACAGAGACAGAAAGTGTTTTATAACTGCTCTGGGGCAGGACGTTGAGGGGGAAGGCAGACCCACAGATGTACCTGAAAGCTAGATTTTCAATTATTTCTCTTAATGAAATGTCAGCTCGTAAGGGCAGAGCTGACAATATGAAAGAGTAATGGTTCTGGGAAGTAATGGGATAGAGGGGGGTGCTTTGCTGATTAACTTGCTCATTATCTGCAGGCTATGAAGAAAATCAGTCAATGAATTATTGTGGTGAAATATAACTTTAATTTTTCCAGACACCAAACAACCAAGGCAATCTCAAATAGCTAGATTTGGTTTTAATGACTTACAAGAATTCTTGTTTATCAGTGAGTTAAATGAAATAAAGTATCCTTCAATAAGTTCAGATATAAAACACTTAAGTGCTGTCCTGTGGTAAGCCTTCACTAAATGTTAATTATTGTATGAAGACTTTGAATAAACATATACGGTATGCATTTAATTTTAACTTTTTATTATTTATCTATATATTAAGTTAATCTCCAGATAACTAGAGTAGTAAGCTCACCAGAACATCCCATTTGCCAACTCTTCTAAGTGAAAGCCAGAGTGCATGTGTGTGTGTGTGTGTGTATGTGTGTGTGTATAAAACAGGGTCCTGCTGTGTAGGCCATGCAGGCCTCAAACTCAGAACCCTTCTTCCTACCACAGACTCCCCTTGAATTGAGGTCACAGACATGCACCACTGTGCCTCTTGAAACCAGAGTTTAACACAGTTTACTACACATGAAGGCTTGCTGTTTGCAACCAGAGAGCCTGTGCTATGGATTGGCAGATGAGTAGATTATGTATTCAGAGTCGAGGGACTCAACTGAAGTCCTGCTTAGTTGTGTGATGGACAAGGACCTTATTTGCAGCTTTGAAGTGCAGGCAACAAGGGGAGGTGAAGATACAAGTAGCATCCAGTTTTCAGGAAGAGATAGTTTTTTACAATTCATTGAATGTTTCTTAAAGCTACCATGTATGTACTATGTTGTAATAAGAAAGTTATCTACCTAATCAACTTCAGTTCATTTGCTTCATCTATGCCCAGGGATATGATAGGACCCGAATATGCCCTTTATTTTAACTTCAAAGGATTGGAAAGTTAGGGCCAACAGAATGAAAATGTAAGGGTTCCAGGGGCCTTTTCCACTTTTTATTCATTAATATATGGCCTTGGGCAATATATTAATGAAACTAGTTGGAACTAGTTTTCATCTAGTTGAAACTCCATTTTTTTTTTAATTTTTTTGATTTATTTTTTGTATGTGTATGAATTTACTATCTGCATGTAGGTTCGTGCACCCATGTTGTACAATGCCACGGAGGTCAGAAGAGGGTTTTGGATTCCCCTGGAACTGGAGCTAAAGACGGTTCTCAGCTGCCATGTGAGTGCTGGGGATTGAACCCGGGTCCTCTGTAAGAGCAGTCAGCGCTCTTAACTACTAGGCCATCTCTCCAGCCCCTGAAAACTCCATTTTGCAATCTCCATTTTGTAATCTCCATTTCGTGACCGTCTCTATTCCACACAAGCACTGGAAGAGTGAAGGGTGTTTGTTTGCGAGCACTATGAGGACATGAACCTCTGTGACTTAGTCTGCCCATTTCTAGCTTCTCCTTCCTCCATTTCATCTCCAGGTTGTTGAAGGATTTTTTTTTCCAGTGTGGATCTGAACATTTAACTTCCTTTAAAAAAATTCCTTTAAATTTTTCTATTGAACCTTGAACAAATCCCAGAAATGTTGGCATGATCTACAGGAGCCTGCTGAGCTGACGCCCTCCCTGGCCTTGTGGGCCCTTCCATACCCTGTGCCCACATTGTCCATCCATGGAGTGCACTGAGCCAAGTCCTGTGTACCGTACCTGTCGGTGGGTTCCCTTTCTTGCGGTGCCTGTTCATCTCACCAGAGTCCTGGCCTTGAATAAGCATGGTCTTTTTTCTTAAAAGCGATTCTATTCTAGAGTTTACAAAACTGTTGAATTTTTTTTTTCCTGTTTTCTCTTTGTATGGACCATTAAGTCTTTAAAGACATGACCAGGTAGAGTGTTTGCCTAGTATTTGGGAAGGCCTATTTTGTTTGTTTGTTTCTCAGCACCACATAAACTAGGTGTGGTGGCACATGCCTATAATTCTAGCAGTTCAAGGTCATCCTCAGTTACATAGTTCGAGGCCAGCCTGGGATACATGAGGCTCCTGATTTCCCAACCCTTTAAAATTAACTTTAATTTCTTTGGTTTGAATAGTATTGATTACTTAGCACATGAAGAAAAAGCCCTTTGAAATGCTTATATATATATATATATATATATATATATATATATATGTGTGTTTGTTTTTATTTTTATTTTTTTTACGTGTATGAATATACTGTCTGCATGTAGGTTTGTGCACTCGCGTCATGCAATTCCGAATTCTGCGGAGGTCAGAAGAGAGTGTCGGATTCCCCTGGAACTGGAGTTAAAGACGGTTCTTAGCTGCCATGTGGGTGCTGGGAATCAAACCTGGGTCCTCTGCAAGAGCAGTCGGCACTCTTAACTGCTAGGCCATCTCTCCAGCCCCAATTGTTTTTGTTTTTTGTCTTTGGAGACAGGGTCTCCCTCTACTCCAGGTACTATATAGACTAGGCCGGCCTTGAACTTACAGAAATTTGTTGGGTGGTTAGTAGATCTACATATGATCAAAATACATTGTATGAAATTCACAAAAACTCATAAAACGTTTTTTTTACAAGGCTGCTGCAGCTGGGTGGCCTTTCTCCTCTAATCCCAGCATGAGGCAGGCGAATCTCTGAGTTCCAGGCCAGCCTCGTCTACAGAATGAGTTCAGGTCACTCAGTGCTACACAGTGAGACTCTTTCAAAAAAGGAGTAAGACAAAAAGAAAGTCTGTTGTTTATAGCTTACTGGATGGAACATCCATGGCTTATCTGAGAAACAGTATTTTGATCAAGATGCATTTGGAGTAGTTATAAACATGGTATAGTTTCCATGGACTTGCAATGTTGAAAGTCCTGTTGAATTCCACATTGTTTTTAAAATGATTCACCTTATGAACAACAACCTTTTCCGTATTTGTGCTTTTTAAAGTAAATTTTAACCATAGATGCAATTTGGCTTTGAATCTACATTTGCTGTTTGCAAAGGCTTTTCTGGTTGTTTATCTCTGCACTCTTAGAGGCGGAGAAGAGGCTGGCCATGCTCCTGGCCAGGTCAGGAAGCTGTGTGAGGAGAGCTTGGTGTGGGCTGGCTGGCCATTCCCTTCTCATTTGTGGAAGGATGCTAGGAGAACTTTCTGAAAGCAGTGCTCTTCAATTTAGAGGTTTCCTTGCTTTGGAATTTAGAACAGAATACGCTGCGTCCTGTACAAGGGAGGCACATGTGCTTCCTTCCCAATGGATGTAATTGTAGTTTTTTAAAGTATATCACCATTCATCTCTCTCCCCTTCTCTCTATTTGTGTATTTTATGTACTTGATAATAGAATTGATTTAAATTTTTTAAATTATTTTTAATTTATGTGTATGAGTGTATTGCCTGCACCTATGTAAATACACCTGTGTTGTGTAATGCCTGAGGAGTCCAGAAGAGGACATCGAATTACCCTGGAACTGGAGCTACAGATGGTTGTTAGCTGTCTTGTGGCTGCTGGGAATTGATCCTGGGTCCTCGTCAAGAGAAGCCAGTGCTCTTAGCTGCAGAGCCATCTCTCCAGCACCATTAAAATATATATTGATTTTTAAAGACAGGGTCTCGGGCTGGAGAGATGGCCTAGCGGTTAAGAGCGCCGACTGCTCTTACAGAGGACCTGGGTTCGATCCCCAGCACCCACATGGCGGCCGAGAACCGTCTGAAACTCCAATTCTAGGAGAACTCCAGTTCCACGGGAATCCGAACCCTCTTCTGACCTCTGCGGCATTGCACGACACGGGTGCACAAACTTGCATGCAGATAGTACATTCATACGCATACAGAAAAAAAAAAAAAAAAAAAAAAAAAGACAGGGTCTCACTGTGTAGCCAGTCCTTACATCATTCACATATATTTTTTTTAAAGTTTTCATTTTTATTTTTTCCATTGAATTAGTTTTAGGCTAAGCATCATTCATATTTACAAGTATTTAAGGAACACAGCTTAAAAAATAGAAAATTCATGTATTGTAGAATTAATTTATATTCTGAAGCAGTTTAAACATTTCTTTATTACCTTTAAAAGTTTTCATGCGTGGCATGGTGGTGCACATCTTTAATCCTAGCACTCCTGAGGCAGAGGCAGGCGGATCTCTGTGAGTTCAAGGCCAGCCTGGTCTATATAGCAAGCTCCAGGCCAGCTGGGACTAAAGGGAGACCTGTCTCAAAAAAGACAAGAAAAAAAATTTTTTTTTCATTATAGGCTGGGCTTGGTGCTGCTGCACGCCTTTAATCCCAGCACTCAGGAGGCAGAGGCAGGTAGATCTCTGTGAGTTTGCAGCCAGCCTGGTCTACATACTGAGACCCTGTTTCAATTTTTCCCCCTTTTTATTTAGTGTGTGTGTGTGTGTGTGTGTGTGTGTGTGTGTGTTTATATGGGAATGCATGTGCATGCCATGGCACGTGTGTGGAAGTCAGAGGACAGCTTGGAGGAGTTGGCTCTCTTCTTTTGCCATGTAGGTACTAGGGATTCAGTTTAGCTCTCCAGTCAGGGCCGTTACTCATTGAGCCATCTCAGCAGCCTGATTTATATTTTTGTCTGTCTGTCTGTCTGTCTGTCTGTCTGTCTGTGTCTGTCGTTTGTCTGTGTTCACTCATGCCATAGCAAATGAATGGAAATCAGAGGACAACTTGAAAGAGTTGGTTTTCTCCTTCTGTCATGTGGATCCCTGGGATCAAACTTGGGTCCTCAGGCTTGTTGGCAAGTGCCTTTCCCTGATGAACCATCTCTTCATCCCCTCACATGCTGTTTTGAAGATTCGTCATTTAGTGGCTAGCAGATTATTAGATAATTAGGTTGTGTCTGACAATAACTTAAGTATTAAATAATTTATGCAAGTCTCTTCCATTAATAGAAATGGAAGAAAAGGGGCTGGAGAGATGGCTTAGCGGTTAAGAGCGCCAACCGCTCTTGCAGAGGACCTGGGTTCGATCCCCAGCACCCACATGGCGGCTAAGAACTGTCTGAAGCTCCAAATTACAAATATGAATTTTTTTAAATTTTATTTATTTTTGCAAGTGTATGAATGTACTGTCTGCATGTAGGTTTGTGCACCCGTGTCGTGCAATGCCCTGGCGGTCAGAAGAGGGTGTCGGATTCCCCTGGAACTGGAGTCAAAGACAGTTGGTTCTCAGCTGCCATGTGGGTGCTGGGGATTGAACCCAGGTCCTCTGCAAGAGCAGTCAGTGCTCTTAACCACTAGGCCATCTCTCCAGCTCCACAAATATGAATATTTTGTTATCTATAACTGAGATTAGAATTAACATAATTTATTTTTATTAGAAAACAGTGACATTTGAAACAGAGTTCCGATATCTTTGGTTAACCCAATGGAGACCTTGAGAATTTCTGGAAAGACTCATTCTTTTGAGATAAAGTAAAATTAAGTTAACAAAATATAGCTGTATGTCAGCCTGCCTGTAGCTATATAAATTATAACTATGAGAAAGAGTTTTAGAATCTTTTAAAGAATAAGCATGAACTATGATTAGAGTACTTATAGACTACCTTAAACCTAAAAGACTTCTCTCCTGGTGAGGCTGTTGTGATTTTTAACAAAATCAGACTGAGCTGTTTCTGGCTTGTACTTATGGAAACATCTAGATTTTTTTTTCAAAAGAGTACATTAGACAAGCGAAACTTTAACACTATAAAGTTAGAGACATTTGTAGAAGTGTTCATCAGAATTAATCTGGAATTCTTGAACTAGACTTGAACTAGACCGAGAAGTCTTAATAAATTCTTGTGTGTGAGTGTGCAGGGTATGGTGTGTGCCAGTACAGAAAGCTGGAGTGTGTCCTAATAGATGATGTCATGGTACAGTAGACAGTGCACATCAGACTCTCCCTAGCCTGTGAACGTGGCTGCATGGCGAAGTGGATTAAGGATGCTAATCAGCTGACCTTGACTTGAAATAAGCTGGGATTATCTGGGCAGACCCAGTGTAGACACAGAAGCTTTTACAAATAGAAGCAGGAGGCAGAAGACAAGGTCAGGGTGATGCTGTGTGGTAAGGATGCGGTCTGTCATGGAGGATGGAGGAAGGGACCACAAGCCAAGTAGTTCAGCCTCTATAAACTAGAAAACACAAGAAAGTGAATTATTCCTAAAGCTTCCAGAATGCAGCCTGATTTTAGCCCAGATGACCTATGTTGGATCTTTGACCTCTAAACATCTAAGATAATACATTTGTGTTAAGATGTGAAGTTTGTGGTAGCTGCCATAGGAAACAAGCTGTGTTACTGGATCACTTAACTTTGAAGACTACCTACCTCACTTCATACCAATATTTTTTAGTACAGATTTTCCTCCTAGTATTAAGGATAGAATCCAGGGCCTGGACCATGTCTGACAGGCACCTTACCCATGAGGTGCATCCCTAGCCTGGTACAGATTCTTAATTTTTTAAAATCTTTTTTTGCCCATTTTTATGTGAAATGTATTTCTTTACTTTTTTATTTATTATTTATTTTATGTGTATGAGTGTACTGTCTGCATGTAGGTTGGTGCACCCGTGTCGTGCAATGCTGCGGAGGTCATAAGAGGGCATCTGATTCCTCTGGAACTGGAGTTAAAGATGGTTCTTAGCCGCCATGTGGGTGCTGGGAATCGAACCCGGGTCCTCTGCAAGAGCAGTTGGTGCTCTTAACTGCTGAGCCATCTCTCCAGCCCCCCCATTCTTAATTTTTTACAGAAGATACACATTACGAGTTTTTATTCAGTGATAGTCTATTTATTGCTCCTGCAAACAGTGTAGAATGGAGAAGAGCCAAGTACTTAAAGGAAGAGAGTAGTTGAAGTACATTGTATAACTTAAAAATCTTTCATTTACTTCTTTATTTTATTTAGTGTGTATGTGTGTCTATGCACCTGCCTTGGCCCCTTGTGGAGGTCAGGGTACAAACTGTGAAGTCGCTCTCGCCTTCCACTGTGTGGGTCTCAGGTATGGAGCTCAGGTGGTCAGGCTTGACAGCAAGTGCCTTTATCCATTGAGCCATCTCTCTGGCTCATGTTAGGTAATTTATATAGGAAATAAAATCCTTAATAAAATTCAGGCCTTTGGGATATAGAATTACCTTGGGACTCCTTGTTGGGGCAGTTCCCTTCATTCGTTCTTATGACACTGTTTTTTGTATCTCTTGTGAGTTTCCTAAATTCAAATTTTTGTGGCTGTAATAAATTCTACTTATATATTCCCAGATGATGTGTTCTCGTCTCTGAAATTCTCCTGTGACCTTTCCCATCGTCGTTAGCATCCCCGTTAGAAGTCCTGGGTGTGCGCATGTGGGCACTGTTGTGGCTGGAGATAGGTAGAATCTGTTCTCAAGAATTGTTTCCAGTCCACTGGTGGAACACACAGAGAGTAATCTTGGCTAAGGATGGTAGTATAGTAAAATAAATAATGCATGGGTGTTATGGAACACCCAGGGATCCCAGCCACCCTTGGCCAAATGTTTCAGAATATAAAATGCTAATTCAGATTTTAAAAGGAACATGTTCCTGTGGGCTCCATTACAAGTTGGAGACATAAATTCTACTCAGCACCTGACACCTGTTAGGAAAAACCACATATTCTATGGATGGTCTCCATGAATCATTTTTCCATATACCTATCAGTGAAAGATGAAATACTTGGTGATAGATACAATTTGTTCAAGAGGAATATTTTTCAAGTATGTGAAATGGAATAGTTCTTTGTTTTTCATTTATCATTTCAATGTTTTTTAGTGCCTGGAAATTGAGGTTTTTGGAAAGAAGTTATTGAATGATTTAATTGTTTTAATTTTTTATTCTTTCCATCTTTTTTAAAAAAAGTATATAGTGTATATAGTATATAAAAAAATTTTATAGTGCTAGGGACTAAACCTACGGACTCTCACACACTTGGCAAATACTAGCCTACTGAGCCATAACCCCAACCCCCTTACTATCATTTTATGGGGTTTTTTTTTGAGTCAGTGTCTCTGTATAGCCTAGGCTAGCCTTTAATTTTCTACATAGCCAAGACTGGTCTTGAGTTTTCTATCCTCTTGCCTCAGCCTCCCAAGTGCTGGGATTATTGGTATGTGTTACCTCACCCATGGTAATTGAACTTTGACTTTTCTGAATGTGTTTTCATGAGCAGTTAGGAAAATAAAATAGTACAACCCAGAATTAGAATTAGGAGATGACAAAAAAAAAAACAAAACAAAAGAATTAGGAGATGACCAATGCTCACTCAGTGCATTATCTAACCACAGTTGACTATAAAATAGATTTACAATGACAGATGTTTATTATCTACAGTGGTCACTTATAAAATTGATGGATAATTGCAGCCAATTATTTAGAAAGCTCCTAACTTAAAGACATTTACTGCTGGTGTGTGGTGTCTCAGTACCTCCCTTTTGGGGGGGTTTAGGGAGTAGCTGAATAAGGTTAGCATAGGCTATGATTGATTATCTCATTAATTACCAAGTTGGTCTATTCTATATTCTCTCTCTGTCTCTCTCTGTCTCAATCAAGCTACACCAAATTTATAGCAGTGTATCCATTTTGCTTTTCCCTGTGGTGCAGTGGTTTTGTTGTGGTGGTCAGGAGGAATTCTTGATGTATAGATCTTCATTTACCATGAAGAGCAGAATGGTTTTGATATATGAAATTGAAACTGAGTTGTAAATATCAAGTGATTGCAAATGACAAACCAAGAGGGAGTTTCTGATTAATTTCAGAAACAAAACATCCTCTGTTATACATGGTAGGATTTGCATTGTCTGGGAGGTTCATCGTTCGCTTACCAAAGTTACTCACCCACCTTCCCCATTCATTCATATTAAGTCATTCACTAAACAAAAGAGACAAACTCTGAGTCACAACATTTGGCTGTTCTAGTGTCACGACATTAACTAGAATAATGGCATTAGTCAGAATATTGTTTCTTCTGAAAGTGATTGTTGGAAGCATGCTTGCTATATATAGCTTCATTTTTCCTGCTTCTTTCAGAAGAGGCTCTGAACAACATGGCAGCCACTGAGGATACAGGCCTCTTTGTCTTCCTGTGGCTGCCAGAGGAAGACGTGTCCTTCTTTTAGGGGCAAGCTCCTCTTTGCTTTTCTTACTGCTTAGTGGGACGTGTTCATCCTGCATTTCAGTTTCTTTCCATTCCATCCCTCTCTTGAAGTTTCTCAGGTTAATCATTAGCTCGTCCTTGGACACACATCTTCCTCCCCCTTGCCTCCCTGGAGCTGAACCATCTTTATCTCTTTGCTTTTATAACCGGGCCGACGAGTGTGTGCCCTCATCTGTGTCTCCTGATGCTGACTCACTTCCTTTAATGCTTTGCAGTCAGCTTTCTGTCTTGAAACTATGCTCCTCTTGACAGTTGCCAGACTCCCCTCCGAATTTCCCCAGCTTTATATTTCTGTACTTTACTTTTTTTGCTCTCAGCTCCATTTCAAAACTGCCTCTGTCCTGGGTCCGGACTCCAGCCTCCTAGCCAAGGTTTTCTGTGTCCAGGGTCCTCTCTGGAGGCCGCCGTACTTTAATCTCTTGACTTCAGTGGCTCCCTCTTACTGATGTCTTGCACAGACTTTTCTCCAGTCCTGACTTGAGCTCTGCTTCCCCTCGCCCAGCTGCCCTTCCTGCGTGTGAGGTTGGCTGGCACTCACACCCACCATGCGTGGTGCTGGTTACACAGCCTCTGCTCTCCTCCATCTGTGACGCCTCCCTCTGTTACTCAGTGTTGAGTCTTGGGGTCACTAAGTCATCAGCCATCACCACCTTTGGTTTTGAGAGGCCTTTTGAAGTTGTCTTTGCAGAGCTTTGCTTCTTCATCCACAAGAATGTGCTGACTGGTCTGTTCCCTGAGCTGCTTTCCCTCCTTTTTTTCTTTCCTCTTTCCTAACGGTGGGTGGGTCATTCTCCCTAAAGCATAAAGCCCTTCTTTGACACTGTCTTCCTCTGTGGCACAAGGCAGCATACCTCTTGGGCTGGTTCTCTCGGCTCTCAGGAATCTGGTTCCAACTTTCCATTTCAGTCTCATCTTCGATTTCTCCTTTTTAAAACTCTGTTCCGGGGCTGGAGAGATGGCCTAGCGGTTGAGAGCCCTGACCGCTCTTACAGAGGACCCGGGTTCGATCCCCAGCACCCACATGGCGGCTGAGAACCGTCTGAAACTCCAACTCCAGGAGAACTCCAGTTCCAGGGGAATCCGACACCCTCTTCTGACCTCCGCGGCATTGCACGACACGGGTGCACAGACCTGCATGCAGACGGTACACTCATACACATACAAAAATAAATAAAATTAAAAAAAAAAAAAAAACTCTGTTCCAACTGGGTGAAGTCACATTAAGAAAAATCTCAGTAGTCCTTTCTTCAAAGTATACCTAGTCTCTCTACTTAGCTGGTTTGCTGTTCTTACATCACTCTAAGCTGTCATTATTTCCAGGATTCCTGTAGCAGCCTTGTGTCGGGCTGTCCTGACGCTTCCTTTGCCTCTCATACTCAGCATTCCATACAGTGGACAGATCATCGTCCTCCCGTCTTATTGTGTTGCCTAGGATGACCATAAAATTGCAGTCTCCTGCCTCAGCCTTCCAGATGGCAGGGATCACAGGATGCATCACTCTGCCTAGCCATGTGTAGCCTTTAACTATAAAAACTGGATTGCAATTCTATAGAAATAGACTATTTGCCATTTGCTCTGTTTACAACTCTCAAATGGCTTCCTTCTGACACGTGGAACAAAATCATAACAACTATTTATGGCAAGGCATCCAGAACCTTTCTCAGTGGGGAACATTCCTTTCTTTGGACATCTGTAAGGAAGGTTTAGAAACTAGTGGTGGTTTCTTTGACTGTTTTTTTTTTTTAATTTTATTTTTTTATTTTTTTTTATTTATTTTTGTATGTGTCTGAGTGTACTGTCTGCATGTAGGTCTGTGCACCCGTGTCGTGCAATGCCGCGGAGGTCAGAAGAGGGTCTCAGATTCCCCTGGAACTGGAGTTCTCCTGGAATTGGAGTTACAGACGGTTCTTAGCCACCATGTGGGTGCTGGGGATCGAACCCGGGTCCTCTGCAAGAGCAGTCAGTGCTCTTAACCACTAGGCTATCTCTCCAGCCCCTCTTTGACTGTTTTAAGGGTGATGTTATTGGATGTGATGCTCAATAGGAACAAGACCAGATCAGGGAGTGGGTTGAGGTACAGCCTGTAATCCCAGCACTTGGGATGGTGGGGCATGAGGATCACGCATTTGAGGCCAACCTGGGTGACACAGCAAGACCCTTTCAAAGAGATCATCATGCACCAAGTGCCCGAGGTGCCCTTCATTGGAAATGTGCTTTTGCTCATTGGCCTTTTGAATGCTCCCTCTCTTTTCTCTGGGTCATTTCTCCCATTCTACTTAAGTCTTTGCTTCCCTATCACCTTCCCACTGACCACTTTGAGAGAATTCTCTCTCCATTCACTGGGTCATTACGAACTCCTCTTTGATTTTCTTCTCGGTACTTACTGCTGCCTGAGGTTACCTTCTGTATTCATACATTGAGCTGTTTCTCTGTCTTCTCTACCAGAAAGTGAGCTTCCTGGGGACAGTGACTGCCGATCCTTCTCACAGTGTATCTGCGGCATCTAGAGCAGTGCCTGTGGCTGCTGTGTTCGTGGACGGTATGGACTGAGAGAATGGCCAGGTGTCTTGCCCTTTCTTGCCACTTGCTGGTCTACAGTGCATGTTATGTGCCTCTCCAGTCCCCATTCATTCTTTCAGAGCCATTGGCACAGTCACGTCTTACTCCTGTCTTGCCAGCTTCCCGGAACTCCCCTACAACTCCGTCCACACCTCTTGTATGTGCTGCACTCTGTTGGGAAATGTGGTTATGTTTCTGTCTTCCTCACTAGTCATGCTCAGTGTCCATCTTACCCTAGTTTCCCTGTGAGGGGAGAGCAGAACCTGACACTCAATGGATGTTCATTACCTGTCAGTCAAATTGGTCTCCTGGTGAAGAAAGGTCCCCGTGAGACTTCATGACAGGAAGATCCAGGGACATTGCCTAAAGAGAGTCTCTTTGTTGGAGGACTGATTTCAGCTGGGAAGTAAGTTGGAGGTAAAATAATGGGCACTTGAATTTCACCATGGCCCACCATTCTACACCTGCCATGGATCCACTGGAGACACTGAGGCTGTGCCTGCTGTCATTTAAAGTGGTCTGTTTGGCTTCCTAGCCAGACAGCTAGGTCTCCATCTTTGGACTGTTTTCTCAGCTGAACTCACATATGAGAAGTATGGCTTGGAGCAGGAAGGAATAAACATGTTCCATGAAAGTTAAAGTGTCACAAAACAGAGAGTTGTTAATGCAGGTTCTTTCTCACTTTTAGCTGTAAAATGGATTTTAGAAGGTGAAAGATTAACAAGGGAAGCAATAAACTGACTGAAATTTGTCCTCAGATTACCATTCCACTTTTATTGAAGCAGAATTTGTTATTATTTTATGGTATTTGCTTAACATTGCTTTTAATTTGGAGTTAAGTTCTGTTATCTTAAATTCCTGTTAGGAAGTTGTCAAAATACACAGAGCGACCAATGATTTATCATCTAAGAGCGTATAATCATCTCCATGATCTTGGTGTTCTATTGCTTGTGCTCTGCCTTGGGGTTGGGGCCAGGTCAACCTTAAAATAACCAAACAAATGAATTGAATATATATTGTTATCACATAGTAAATATCCATCCTTGATAATGTTGCAAGGAAAAAAAACCCCAGTGGTAAGGTATTATTATTTTTTATGGCTGAGGGGAAAAGGCTTCTTTGGAGGGGGTGTTATGGTCTGTTGTTATTATAGTCTGTTTACCCACTTATATAGGAAGGCTATGCTTTAGCTTAGCAGTTTACTATGTGTGCTATATAAAGATTTTGGATCCCCCTAACAAAAAGCTTTCTGAACGGTAGAATTCAGGTATTTCATAAAGAATCAATTTTAAGATTCTTGCCAAATTCTAGGGAATAATGATGAAGTATTATGTCAATTTGGATTAAACACTTGCATTCTTTTCTTGTAAAAAGGTGGTCTCTTTAATGGTAGATTATAAGGTATGTCACCAGAAGTATATCTTGTAATGTTACAGTGAAATGCTATCATAAAGAATGTGTTGGCCAAATGTTTGCATTTGACTGAATCTTTCTTTATAACGCTAATATTTTCTAACTTTTCTCTAAACAGTTGTCAGTATAACTGATTATGCTGTATATTAAATTCTAAGTTGTTTTTCTCTTTTTTAATTTTTTAAAAATTTTATTTATTTTCTTTATGTATGAATGTACTGTCTGCACGCAGGTGTGTGCACCCGTGTCGTGCAATGCTACGGAGGTCAGAAGAGGGTCTCGGACTCCCCTGGAACTGGAGTTCTCCTAGAATTGGAGTTACAGACGGTTCTCAGCCGCCATGTGGGTGCTGGGGATCGAACCCAGGTCCTCTGCAAGAGCAGTTGGCGCTCTTAACTGCTAAGCTATCTCTCCAGCCCCTAAGTTGTTTTTCTTTAATGAGAACCAAACCCAGTAAGTTGAGCAATTTCAAGTTTTTTTATTTTTATTTTTTTAAACTTGGCCTAAAGCATTTGCAACAGGAAGAAGACTCAGCTGGTTGATTGTCTATCACAGTTTGTTGGAAAGTTGTATTTTTTTTTTTATGTTCCAGTGCTTCTCTGAGTTCTGTTTATAAATCTTGTCAAAAGCTGAAAGTGTTAGGAATTGTCCACTTGAAAGGAAGATGACAGAAAGAATAAAATCATGGTTGTCTGGCCCTGGATTCACGCTCACCCCTCTTTAGTGCCAGGAGGATTACCCTTGCTTACTGGACAGCTCGGAATGCTGTGTCAGCCTTATTGCAGTGTGTACCCCTCCTTTCTGATTAACCACTTCATATCTTTACCATTAAAGTTGCATTTCAGCTGCTTCAACACATTATGTTCAAAGACTGAATATCTTAACTAAACCAGAATTGTTTGTCTGCCAAACTTTTGCCTTGAAGCAATTTTAACCTGTCTGTGCCTGACCTTCGGTCTCTTTCATTTTAACAATAATCAAGGCCTTTTCACTGACTTTGTTCTTTTATGAATGGGCACGTGGGTACATGCATGCATATGTCTATGTTTTGGGTCCCATGCATGTGTGCCTTTGTGTGTGTGTGTGTGTGTGTGTGTGTGTGTGTGTGTGTGCGCGTAGAAGTGTAGGTGTCATTCCTCAGAAACAATTCACTTTGATTTTTGAGACACTCATTTTCACCTGGAACTACAGGGTAGGCTGGTCTGGGAGCTACAGGCATCTCCTTATCACAGCTTCCCCAGCATGGGGAATATAAGGATGCTTGCTCTTTTTTTATTTCTTCTATTTTTAAAAAATATTTATTGATTTGAGAATTTCATACAACATATTTGATCATATTCAGACCTGCTCCTTGCTCTCCACTCTCACCTCACAGCCACCTTCTTCATGTCCTCTACTATTATTGCTCGCTTATTTATTTTAAAATATTTTTTTTAATTTTATTTATTTTTTATGTGTATGAATGTATTGTCTGCATGCAGGTTTGTGAACCCGTGTCGTGCAATGCCGTGGAGGTCAGAAGAGGGTGTCGGATTCCCCCGGAACTGGAGTCAAAGACGGTTCTCAGCCGCCATGTGGGTGCTGGGGATTGAACCCCGGTCCTCTGCAAGAGTAGTTGGCTCTCTTAACCGCTAAGCCATCTCTCCAGCCTTTATTTATTTATTTTTAAGGCTGTTGAGTCTAATCTGTGTCTCTAAAAGCTCTTGGGGATGGGCGTATCCCTTAGTCTGGACTATGTACCAATGCCTGGCTTTTAATGACGTGGGCTCTGAGGTCAAATTGAGGTCAAACTTACCCAACAGGCATTTCCCCGACTGAGCCATCTCCCCAGCCATGACTTTGTGCTTGAAGACTATAAATGCAACTTCATATAACTTCCAATTCCTTTGTCCTTTAAACACTGGTAAATAATAACAGGTTGTGCATTCAAGCATTGTGTTGCATAAGGGTAAGTTGAAGAGACCTGCAGCTCAGATGTTTGACCTCCTGTCTTGTGGGAGCCAAGGGCCCAGGTGCTCAGACTGCTGGGAAGATCACAGCACTGGGAACTACTGTGGAATCCAAAGAGCGGACAGTGATGGCTCCCTTGGAACAAAGCCAGTCTTCCCACTCGCAGCACCTGCCCCACCCCCTACTCTTAGCAAATATACACTGAAGATACTAGAAAAAGGGAAATATATTCTGTGGAGGAGAGGATCAAACAGAAGTTCATTTGGTTTATCCACTTTTGACTGAGGAAAGCTAGCTTAAATATTTAATCATAGAGCTTGAAAAATGACATGTATTAATAATGAAATTTATACCTCATCAGTGTTCCTGTGAAAAGTCAGCTAGCTATGGACGCTTGGCATTTTTCTTCCAGTTAATAGAAGTTCATAGTAAAGAAAAAGCATCAATTTCAATTTATGATTACAGCAGTCAGAACCACATGCAGCTGATAACAAAACTATGTTTTTGCATTAGTTTCTTTTTTCTTAGTTACAGACGGGGAGTGAAAATGAGGCTCGCTGGAGGAAGATGATTCACTTTGACTTGAAGTAGAAACCTGAAGTTCCTCCTTTCTCTGGACTTTTTTTTCTTTCCTTCTGTCATTTTCCTAATTTAGATTACCATGTGCTAATCTGAATTAATTGCATGGAATGTGATTGCTAATAGAAACTGTCTATCAGAAAACCATTCTAATCCTCTTAGACAAAATAAAGACCTGGGGGATAAAAAGTGTACCATGTAAGTGAATAAAATTATTTTATACAGGAGGACAAGTCGATATTTGATTCCGACAGTGGCTCAGTGAGAAGGGCTCAAGTGAAGGAATGTTTTCACCTTCTGAATTTATAAAGCCCTGGCTTCAGCCTCGGGGACACATGAACACACAGTTCTTGAGAGTTGGAGTTCTTTGAGTAATCAGAGCAGCTGTGTACTGGCCCTCTGCCTCCAAACAGCCCTGAAAGAAATGGAAACCTCCAGACAAAGGAAGCCAAACACAGGCTGTTACTTATCCTTCTAATATTTTGTTAGAAAATTTGGAGGAGAGGACATGAAATTTCTTAGCAGATAATTTCTGAGTGCTTTGAAATTGTTTCTTTTTAAACATTAAAAAATATTTTATTATTTTTACTTTTTATGTGGATGAGTGTAGTGCCTGCATGTAAGTGTTGTGCAATGCCCACAGAGGTCAGAAGAGGGTGCCAGATCCCCTGGGACTGAAATTACAGAGAGTTGTAAACCACCAGGTGGGTGTTGGGAACTGAACCTGGGTTCTCTGCAAGAGCAGCCAGTGTTTCTAACTGCTGAGCCATCTCTTCGGCCCCTGAAATTGTTTCTTTTAGGATGCAAAATTTGAAAATAAATTAATGACTCCTTCATTTGACATTGGTTATGAAATAACCTGTTCTCAGGGGCATATATTTAGCTAGCCAGAGTTTGTTTATAATGTCAAATACCAGAACCTTTTAAACACTTTTTTTGGTAGTTTTTATTAGGTATTAAATATATTTGGTATTTTCTGCATCAGGTGAACAAAGGTGACTAACATGGCATAGTTCGCCTTTTCCTGACAATTTGTGATAACCATTCTATCTGATCATTATTGTACTGCATCCCAGTCTGGTCCCGAGTCCATCTCTTTTTCTGATCTTTGCACTCGTCACCTTTTCTACTCATACTTACGTTTCAGCCATTCCTTCTAATGTGTATGAGTTGAAAACTCAGATAACTAAACTTACTGTGAATACTGTGTCAGACCTGGAAGGATATTAAGGCTTCCTCACGGAGGCTTCGTGGCACAGTGCGGAAGTTATTCCAGTGGTAGGGGAACCGTGCTTTTTTAGCTCAGGGCTGTTGTAGAGGGTCGTCTGTCAAAAGTGTGACTTCTGAATACTACACAGGCACCTTGAAAGTATTATTAAAGCCTTGCTACCTGAAGGAAAATTTGACTTCTAGATTACTTTTACTTAGCAGGTTTTTGCTCTAGTACTTCCTCCCAATAATTAATCAGCGATTTAATACATTTATCAAGCACAGCACTATCTATTTTGCATGCCTGCATATTCATTTCAATGTTGGCCATAACCAGCTTGTAAACAGAGCTAATGCTTTTCTTTTTTGTCTTTTCGAGACAGGGTCTCCCTGTATCCCCAGCTGTCCTGGAACTCACTCTGTAGACCAGGCTGGACTTGAACTCACAAAGATCCGCCTGCCTCTGCCTCCCAAGTGCTAGGATTAAAGGCGTGCGCCACCACGCCCAGCTGTTCTTTTGGGCCTTTTAAAACACCTTTGACAGAATGCATGAAAGAAGGTGGGGGGAACTATCTGGGAGGAGTTGGAGGAGGAGGCATAAAGATGGTTAAGATGTTTTCTTGGGGCTGGAGAGATGGCCTAGCAGTTAAGAGCACTGACTGTTCTTGCAGAGGATGCGGGTTCGATCCCCAGCACCCACATGGTGGCTGAGAACTGTCTGTAACTCCAATTCCAGGAGAACTCCAGTTCCAGGGGANCCCAGCTGTCCTGGAACTCACTCTGTAGACCAGGCTGGACTTGAACTCACAAAGATCCGCCTGCCTCTGCCTCCCAAGTGCTAGGATTAAAGGCGTGCGCCACCACGCCTGGCTATTTCTTTACATAACATTGGGCCTGCGTTTTGGACCATGGGTGGTGGTGATCTTTTTGTTGCCTGTTTTGTAATGTTTTCTGGGCATGTCTTAATCTCATCACCAGTTTTTCCCCATCCAGGGAAGTGGATAAAAGCAGGTTATACCAAGGTAGTGTTTTGTTTCTCATTGGGAGAAGATAGTAAACATATATATGTGTTTATATAAATTTCACACAGTAGCTATGTCAGACTTGATTCTGGTCTAGACTTTGCAGCTTGTTCTCTCTAGGGATAACAGCCTTTACATTTGAGTTAATTGTTTGCTGGGACTTCAGTGTAGAAGAAAATTCTTCGATGATAGTTTGGGAGATTTTAGGAAGGTCCTCAGGAACCTTGAAGAGACCCAGTAACTTTAATCAGTAATACTAGGAAACATTTTCTCTTCTTTCAAAAAAAAAAAAGACTTTTTTGATGAAATAGTAACCACATACATTTACCATTTTAGCTATTTTAAAGTATATGGTTTAACTATTTTAAAGTATATGGTAATATGGTATGAAATACATTCATGGGGCTGGAGAGATGGCCCAGTGGCTAAGAGCACCGAGTGCTCTTGCAGAGGACTCAGGTTCGATTCCCAGCACCCATATGGCGGCTAAGGACCGTCTTTAACTCCAGTTCCAGGGGAATCTGACGCCCTCTTCTGACCTCTGTGGCATTGCACGACACGGGTGCACCAACCTACATGCAGACAGTACATTCATACACATAAATAATAATAAAGAAATACATTTACTTTGTTGGACCACTGTCCAGCTACAGAAATGGATCTTTCAGAATTCCACATTTCTGTCTGAACACGAGTCCCTCATGCCATCCAGAGCCCTGGCTGCCTCTCCTTGGCCCCCCAGGTTTTAGCTTCTAGGCCCCAGTGTTCCTTATCCTTTCAATCACTCCTGAGTTACAGACCTGAGCCTCGTTGCTCTTGATTTTCCTTAAGTTTGATAGCTATCATTTCCCTGATTATGCCAGGCATATTCTTATTTTCTCTCCCTCTCCCTCTTCCTCTCTTTTCCTCTCTTTCATTTAAAACTTATTCCAAGTCAAGTCAAAGCCCCCCTCCCCATCTCCTGCTAACTGATCCTTGCTTAGCTCTTTATTTAACTGGGGTAGAATTTGTTGGGATGGGGTGGGAAGACCAAAAGTAGTCTGTAAACAAAACAGAAAAAAGCTGCTGCCGTGCAAATTTATAAGTATGAAAAGAATAGATGTATTCCTTATGCTTGGGTAATATTGCATTGTAAGTTTCTAAGTTTGAAAAGAATAGATGCATTCCTTATGATTGGGTAATATTGTGACTGTGTTGTAAAGAAATATTTGTTTTGGAGTGTTTTGATTTCAATTACATGAGAAAATGTTAGCTTGCATTTTGGACAGTGTCTCAAAGCACTGCAAACATCTTAATAACAGAGACAGCTTTATTGGAAATTGCTTGACATGCTATGTAGTCATAGAGAAGAATGAAATCCTGACATGTGTAGGAAAATGGAGGGAACTGGAAGACATTATATTAAACGAAATAAGCCAGACACAGAAAGACATCTGTGGCATGTTCTCTCTCATCTATGGAAAGGAAAATACAGCAACAAAAATAAAATAGAAAAGTCATCCCTCCTCCTCCTCCTCCTCCTCCTCCTCCTCCTCCTCCTCCGTCTTTCCAAGTCTGGGTTGATGTTGAACTTGATATGTAGCGGAAGATGACCTTGAACTTCTTATTTTCCCGCTTCCACTTCCCAGGTGTGGGATTATGGAACGGTGTGAGGCGCCATGCCTAGTTTGCAAAATAGACATTCTCAACAGGGACCATTTTGTTGGACCCATTCTCTGTTGCTGAGCTTTTAGCTTTCAGCGTTCTTCCAAGACCAGCCTATTCTTCTCCAGTTGCCTATACTGGACAGGCAGTGGCCCAGGCTATCCAGGCCAGCCCATCTACCAGCAGAAGTATCAAACACATTTTAAATTTTAACCTAGATTGTTTTTTTTAATTTTGTATTTTTTTAATAATTAAAAAAATTTTATTTATTTATTTTCCATGCGTATGAATGTACTGTCTGCATGCAGGTCTGTGCACCCGTGTCCTGCAATGCCTCGGAGGTCAGAAGAGGGCGTCGGATTCCCCTGGAACTGGAGTTCTCCTGGAATTGGAGTTACAGACGGTTCTCAGCCCCCATGTGGGTGCTGAGGATCGAACCCGGGTCCTCTGGAAGAGCAGTCAGCGCTCCTAACTGCTAGGCTATCTCTCCAGCCCTAACCTAGATTCTTTTATTGAGGATCGTGGGGTATCTACTGAACAAGCAGACAAAAAAATAGTATTTTACTTTAATATCATATAATGTCAAAACGAGTATCACATTAATAAAAATGTAAATAGAAAGGACATGTTGAAAATTAATTAACTTTCTAAAATATTTTTTGAGGTAGCAATTAATGGCTAATTCAAAAGGGATAGAGGAATAACTTCCATTGGCAAATTTGCATGTTTAAGAATTTATGACTAACTTACCACACTGAGATGTCTTTCTATGTCCTGCTGTTATTTATGGGTTTCTAACAAACCATCATCACCTCTGATGTCTTAGAAGAATGTTTCTTAGGATTCTCAGGTTGCCTGTGCTAGGCGACACAGTTCTATTCCTCTGGGTCTTTCAGCTGGGAACTTACCTTGGGCTAGACCATCTAAGACAGCTTTTGCTGGGCTCTGGTATCTCAGCTGAGGCTCTTGGACCTCTGTCTTTTGGTCTAGTCTAGCTTGTCATGGTAGCTGCATCCCAAGGAAACTTTCTTTTTTTTTTTTTTTTTTTTTTTTTTTGGTATTTTTGAGACAGGGTCTCCCTGCAGCCCCAGCTGGCCTGGAACTCACTATGTAGACTAGGCTGGCCTTGAACTCACAGAGATCTGCCTGTCTCTCTACTGGGATTAAAGATGTGTGCCACCTTGCTTGGGTGCATGCACCACCAAACCTGGCCTTTCTTTCTGACTCTCTAACATTTTAAAACTTTATTCTTAATTGATTTTAATAGTTTACTATCATTCACTCTTTTAAAGAAACAGGTAAATATATTACATGTGCATGTGCACGCGGGTGTATGTGTGTGTGTGTCTGGTAGACTAGAGAATATAATTATTTCTTGCTGCAGCTAGGCAGTGGCTCAAGTTCTTCCCACAGGTAGCTATAACTTTCAAATGAATTCTCCTATTCAGCTATTCCGAGTTCAAGGCCAGCCTGGTCTACAGGGTGAGTTCCATGACAGCTGGGGCTACAGGGAGACCCTGTCTCAAAAAGACCAAAAAAAAAAAAAAAAAAAAAAAAAAAAAAAAGAATGTAATAGGTATCATTGCTATGAAACATACATTTATATGCTTCATAGTAATAACTGCAGAAATATTTCTATACTCACAATGACAAAATGCATAAGAGCAGTTGTAGAAAATTTTAGTTAAATAATATATCTCAAGGCTGGGTTACAGTTCTGTGTTAAAATGTTTCTGGTTTTGGGCTGGAGAGATGGCCTAGCGGTTAAGAGCTCCAACTGCTCTTGCAGAGGACCCGGGTTCAATCCCCAGCACCCACATGGTGGCTGAAAACCATCTTTAACTCCAATTCTAGGGGAATCTGACACCCTCTTCTGACCTCCATGGCATTGCCCTACATGGGTGTACAAACCTACATGCAGACAGTACATTCATACACATACAAAAATAAATAAAAAATTAAAAAAATGTTTCTAGTTTTATTTCTGTTGCTGTGGCAGATACCCTGACCAAAAGCAGTGTAGGCAAGGAAAGGGTTTATTTGACTTATAGTTCCAAGTTACAGTCTGCCATTTTGGTGAAGTCAAGGCAGAAACTCAAAACAGCTAGCCACAGCACAGGCAAAACTAAGAGAAAGCAACACAGGCGTGTGGGGTGCTGGCCTGCAGCTTCTGCTCTGCTAGCTTGCTTGGTTCTCTCAGGGTAGGTCTCCCACCTTAGTCAACAGTCAAGACAGTTCCCCACATGTAGGCCCACAGGCCAACCTGATCTAGCTAGTTCTCATTGAGACTCTTAGGAGATTCTAGTTTGTGTCAAGTTGACAGTTAAAATGAAGGCCTGGCCTGGTAGTACACACCTTTTTAATCCCAGCACTCCAGAGGCAGAGACAGGTGGATCTGAATAAGACTAAGGCCAGCCTGGTCTACACAGTAAGATTCTGTCTCAGAACAAAACAAAACAAAACAAAACAAGCAGAATCTAACTAGCACAGAATGCTTACTAGCATGTGCAAAGCCCTAGGTTCAAATGGTCTTAGTATCATTGAAAAAAATCCATATACAGCTGGGCATGGTGGCACATGCCTTTAATCCCAGCACTCACAAGGCAGAGGTAGGTGGATCTCTGTGAGTTTAAAGCCAGCCTGGTCTACATAGTGAGTTCCAGGACAGCTAGGGCTACAGGGAGACCCTGTCTTAAAAAAAGAAAAAAATACATATACATAGGTAAGTTAGAAACTTCTAGGAAAAAATAGAAGAGAGATGAACATTTTAAATTCATGACTCATGAAGACAGAATATATTTTAAAATATGTAAATGCATATATATTTGGGGCAGGAAGACTGGTTCTCTCTCTTTGTAGCCCCAGCTGGTCTTCAATTCATAATCTTCCTGCCTCGGACTCTTGTGTTAGGATTACAGGTGTATACTACCATATTCAGCTCAGATTCTTTTAGGACTATAAGAACATGCTCTCACAGAAACATTTTTTTTCATTGAATGTTATCAGTAAGAGGCCAAGTACTATTCAAGGCCAGCCTGGGCTACACAGAAAAAAATCCTGTGTCAAACAGAAAGGGCTAACTAATGGAACAAAAGGTAGAAAATTAATTTGGGAAGAAGTGAATATTACTGGCTTTTGGAGTATTATTTTGCAGTATTTTTTTTTTTTTTAATCTGGTCAGTCAGGTAGAAACAATTGATAAGGTAACATCACAATGAGCAGGTCCCTCTATGAGACAGAGTCAGGAATGGTACCCTGGGATTGGGACATTGCATGAGGCCAGCAAGGTGTTGTATCAGTTTTGTTGGCATCTGGAAATTTTTCCTGACATGTGGTGGTGCATGCCTTTAATTCTAGCACTCAGGAGGCAGAGGCAGGCGGATCTTTGTGAGTTCAAGGCTAGCTTGGTGTACACAGTGAGTTCCAGGACAGCTGGGACTACAAGGAGACCCTGTCTTAAAAAGACCCCCCCCCAAAAAAAAATCTTTAGAATACTTTATTCAGAAACCACACGAGTATGTATACAATTTGTATCTTGACTTCAGTTGTTCTTGGTGATTTCCTACCTTTAGTTATGGAAACCAGCTCTAGATCACACAGACCTTCGCTTGAATTGGACCAAGTTTCTCTTGTTCCTAGCAGACAAGTGCTGATGTAACGATCTGCTTAGTTTAAACTCTCTATTGAAAGGGCAGCTCAGGGCGGCCTGGTTTAGTCCCTTCTTTGGAGAATGGATTGAAATACTGACTCCTACACACCACGGACAGGCTTTTTACAGGATTTTAGGTGTAAGGCTGGCATGTATTGTTGCAGTTGCTTTTCCTGTTGCTATGTTAGATACAGTGACAAAGGTGAAAGGGTTTATTCTGGCTCACATTTCAAGGTGGGCCTGGGAGATGAGTTGTGTGTGCCGTGGATGGCAGACTCAGGGAAATGGAGATGCTGAAACCCTTTAGAGCCCAGAAGATCGCAAGTGAATCCCAGATGTCCAGCTTTGAGCTACTTTGCTGGACTTAGGTTTTGCTTAGGTGTGCCTGATTCTTCCCTTTGAATTAAGACTGTACTTGTTTTGGATTTTATAGGAGCCCACAGTTAAGAGGCTTTTAACAAACTGAACTATTTTTTTTTTTTGAGAAAGGGTCTCCCTTTAGTCCTAGCTGGCCTGTAGACCAGGCTGGCCTTGAACTCACAGAGATCCGCCTGCCTCTGCCTCCCAAGTGCTAGGATTAAAGGTGTGGGCCACCATACCCAGCTACAAACTGAACTTTTAAGTGGTTGGATGTTTTAAGGACTGTGGGGCTTTTAAGGTTGTACTGTCTTATGTTGTGATTAATGTTAACATCATACCTTGGGTACAAGAACTGGAAAGGTGGTGGTTTAATAGTGATGATGTGTTTCGTGTATCAATTTGACAAGGGGTCAATTGTGTTAAATAGCTTTAGTGTCAACTTCATACACCAGGGTTGAGGAGCCTCAGTTGGGGAATTGGCTCCATTGGACTGGCCTGTGGCCACGTCTGTGGAGTATTGTCTTGACTGTTGATCAGTGTGGGAGGGCCCAGCCCACTGTGGGTGGTTGGGTAGGTTGTTGTGTACAGTATAAGAAAGCAGGCTGGCCATGGGCCAGAGGAGCAAGCAGGTAAGCAGCATTCCTCCATGGCCTGTGCTTCAGCTCCTGCCTCCAGGTTCCTACCTTGAATTCCTACGTTGGGCTCCCTGAGTGATGAACTGTGACCCTGGAGATGTGAGCTGAATAAACCCTTTCCTCCTCAAGTTGGTGTCGGTCAGAGTGTTTTGTCACAGCAATCGAAGAGAAAACTACAATTTTTGGAAAATTAGATTTACTCCAATTTCTGCAACATATTAGAGGTAGCCATAGGTCAAAACATCTAGAGCATTCATACAAACTGTTTTGTCTTGATGTGACTCAGAGGGAAGGTTTAGTTTCTACTATAAATGGATAAACAAGGGAAACACAGGGGAATAGGAGGGAAGGAGGAAGGGCAGAAGGGTAAAGTGGTGGAAAGACACACATAGGCCTGAGAGGCACCAGTGAGGGCGGAATGCCTGGAGGGACCCGTCAGGATGGAGGTGCTGGAGGAGTCGCATGAAGGTAGGGGACAGGAAAGCAACCCACATTCGAAGTGTACCTGAATTGTGCCAGCTCTTTGTAGCATGTTACACTGTTGTGACTCTTACTTCCTTAAAGTCAAGGAAACTTGTATGTCTTTCCATTATGCTGTGAGTTATTGGTAGAACTAATAATGTTTGTTGACTCACCGTGAACTAAACTCCATGTTGAGAGTAGCAGGGTATGATCTAGATAGCACCCCTGCCCTCATGCACATTGCACTCCACTCGGGGAAGGGGTTAGGCTCTTTTCGATAGGAGACCCCAGCGCAGAAAAGTATTCGGGATGCTATTAAAGATAACTCAGTTTTATTTTAGGGTGCGGTGGTCTGGCATGACTAGGAGCACGACACCCAGCAACAGTATGGCTGCTTTGGCAGACTTTTAAGGAGAAAGTAGGCAATAGGGTTTGGACAGTAGGGCACAAGTGCATAGCGGTAAGTAGTAAGTAGGATGTAGGGCGTGGGCGCTTTGTGGTCCATATCAGGACCAACAGCTTGAGACAGACAGGGCTTTTCTCGTTCACAGTGGGCAAGCAAGGTGACAGCAACCTTCTCTGAGTGTAGGATGGTAGGGTTTCCAGGTCCAAGTTGACTATGGTCTTATAGAAGGTAGATGAGGTCACTGTTCAGTTATAATACCAGGACATCAGGCTGGAGAGATGGCCTAGTGGTTAAGAGCTCCAACCACTCTTACAGCAGACCTGGGTTCGATCCCCAGCACCCACATGGCGGCCGAGAACCATCTGAAACTCCAATTCCAGGAGAACTCCAGTTCCAGGGGAATCCGAGACCCTCTTCTGACCTCCGCGGCATTGCATGACACGGGTGCACAAACTTGCATGCAGACAGTACGTTCATACACATACAGAGATAAATAAAATTAAAAAAAAAATAATACCAGGACATCCTTGCTACAGAGTGGAGAAGCCAGAGGAAAACTGGGGTTAAGAGCCAAGAAAACAGGAAGCAGGGGAAGCATCGTGAATGGAGATCCTCGTGCCAGGACTGATGGACCAAGGCAAAGACCATACGCATAATACATTGTCTTACTTTTTATGTTGTTTACTGGCTTGCATCTTTCTTTCTTTTTCTTTTTTTTTTTTACTTTTTATTTTTCAATCCCCTTCTTATGTTTCTGCCACAATGAAGTTTTAAGAAAAATTGGCAAATCCTAGGGGCTCAGCAGCCAACCATTTTAGCTTAGTTGAAGTCCTAAGCCAATGAGAGAAAAAGAGAAAATGTGGAGGTTACTGGAAAAAGGGCACCCAATATTGTGCTCTGTCCTTCACTTACATGTACACACACGCGCACACACACACACACACACACACACACACACACACTTTCAAGAAATGTTCCTCTCTCCTACTAGAAAGAAGTATAACTTCACTGTATAGAGACTTAATCCCCCCATCTGTCCCAAAGCCTGTTTCCTTTGCTGAAACATAGTTTCTTTTGGAATATGAGTGAAAGTGAGGGAGAAAATGAAGGCACAATGGGCTGAGTGGGTAACAAAGGATGAATGAAATTCCTGTAGGAGATAAAGTGGGTGGAAGGGCAAAGGTCATTTAAACTCTGGACAGAAATTTGCTGTTACTTGGGGTCAGGCAGAGGGGGCAGGGATGAAGGCTGAAGAGTGAAGGAATGTGGTTTCTTTTTAGAGGGAAAAAGCCTTAAGGCCTCAAGTAAGCAACTCTGGGCTGGATCTTTGCATTTCTAAATGCAGTTCCTCTCCCTCTTCTCATCCTGCCTCCTGCGGAGCATTTTACCGCAGATAGGAAACCCCAGCAAATTGAAAGTCTTTGAGTTTGGTTGGCTTTTCCTAGGCCCCCTCTGTCTTGGGTAAGATCCACCCACTGGCACTGCTGTCCCCACTGGTGTCGTCGGGCCTGTGATCTGAGTCCAGCCCTGGGAGAGGGTGGCTCCCATTAAGGCCCTCTGGAAAGTGGCACCTGTGTAAACAGCTCCATCTCTTGCCCTGCTCTGAGGCTTGGCGGTTTCTGACAGAGCAGAAACAGAGTTAAGCAAAAGGGAGCTTTCTCCTAAGTGTCCTCCACGGGAGGTGGCCCAGCCATCGCATTTTGCCATTGGGTTTATCCTCACAACAAAACTTGCTGCAGCCGCAGCCTGGAGGGCTGCACCTCAGGAATGCAGACGGTGGCTGTGGCGCTGACCACATATGAGGGACAGAGTTCCAAGCTTTGCAGTTCTCTCTAGGGTATGGTTGATTCTGAGGCTAGATTCTAATCCCAAAAGGTTTTAGTGTGTTGTTGAGACTTGTTTTAAAATGTAGGAATTTTTGTTTCATGGGTGACAAGATATTCAGAAGTTACCAGGTCCATTTGGACTTCTGCTCCTGTCACTTTGTCACTAACCTCACTGGCTCTTCATGTCCCTCTGCTAAGTTAGGGCAAATACTAAAGGAAGTGTTCTTTTACCTCTCACTGCTTGAGCTGTGAATATTGAAAAGATCCGGCCATTGACCTAGGTTGCCCGGGATGTTTTCTAGTTTCTTACTGTAAAGTGATTCCTCCCAGCCGTCTTTGTTGGGCATTAGGTTCCAGGGCACTGTCAGCAGATCCCTGGCAGAGGCAGATAGCTAAGTTATTACTACAGGGGATGTGTGAATGCAGCAGGCCTTTAGGAATCCACAGCTGAGTTCCTTAATGTGGCATGCAGAAGTACCACTTTCAAATAGCAGTGAAGTCTTTCTAGATCTTCTCATATTCCTTTAATGTTCTCCCCCTACTGCAGCCCCTTTCTCTGTTCTGATGTTCAAGTAGTACCACTAAATTCCCAGAAATTTTTGGTATCCAGAGATTTTTCTTTAGGTGGTATCACAAATGTTCCGTTTGTCAGGTTTCCCAATTTTATTAGTATTTATTCCATTCAAAAATATGAATTAGAGTTGAAAAGATAGCTCACCTGATAAAGTACTTGCCATATAGGCATGAGGACTTGAGTTTGATCACCAGCTCCTACATTAAAAGCTAGGCATAACAGTGTGCACTTGGCGAGGTAGAAGCAGGAGGATCCCAGGGGCTCACTGGCTACCCAGCCTAGCCTAGTCCAATTGGTTCCAGTGAGAAACCCAGTCTTTGAAAAACAGGGTGGATGGCTCCAGAGTTGACCTCTGCCTCCCCCTACACGTCCACACATGCACACTGTCAGACAGACACACACAAAACAAAAAATATGAGTTGGGTGTGATGGGACAAGAGACCCAAGCCAGAAGGATTATGAGTCTGAGTCCATCCTGACATACATAGCAAGATTGTCTCAAAAAAATGTTTTAAAGTAAACAACATTTACAGCTCAGTCCATCAGGAAAAAAAAAAAAAAAAAGTAAACCAACAACAGACAACAAAAGAATCTGTTACTCTTAGACTGTTGACAGTGAAGGAAAGAACATTGTAAAAGCCTCAAAATTCCACATATCCCTAACAGGTTAATAATTCATAATGAACCACAACTGTGTT
Source organism: Rhizomys pruinosus (assembly GCA_009823505.1). Taxonomy (NCBI): domain Eukaryota; kingdom Metazoa; phylum Chordata; class Mammalia; order Rodentia; family Spalacidae; genus Rhizomys; species Rhizomys pruinosus. The sequence goes on from VZQC01001693.1 coordinate 604,716, forward strand.
TTCAGAGATCATTTTGCTAACAAAATTTTAGATTTCCTTTAAGTGGGTTAGCTTTGCTTTCTCAAGCCAGGCTGTGTGTGTGTGTGTGTGTGTGTGTGTGTGTGTGTGTGTGTGTGTGTGTGTGTTTCTGGTTAAGAGATTCCTTAAATATTCTTTGAATTGTCATTCTCTTCTCTGTGTCAGAAATGCCTCATTCAGCATCAGTGTGGTGAGAAAGGGGAGACAGAAGCGTATTAGGCCCGCTAATGCCGTCCTGCTCCTCGTAGAATTACTTGCAATATTTCTAAGTGAAAAAATATGCTGGAAGATTTTCCTGACAGGTGAGTATTTGTCAACACTCTGATGGAGATCAAATGGCTTAAAAATAACCCAAGAAGAACGTGCTCTGGGCTGCACTTTGCTCCCCAGCTCCGGGCGGTTTGTTTGAAATGCCTGGAAATTCGCCTGCATTTTTCCAGTGATTTTATTTTATTTTACTAACTCAATTATTAACAGAAAAGAGATAGTGGCTTGGGAGTGCTTCCCAGGCTTATTACTGCCTTATCGGTGGGATTACAAAACTATAAATTAGTTTTCTTGATAGAAATCTGACAAGCCATCTCCGCTTCTCCAGAGACATACATGTGGTGTTAATTTTGACCTGATTCATAGGTCCTCTGATACCCTGACATAAAAAGCATGTATAGGAAAGCTAGACTTTCTTATAGCTCTTGCCAAAGAAATACAGTGTCTAGATTTGACTCTGGTTTCAAAACAAACGTCAAAAATTTAAAACACTGGACTTAGTGGAACATAAATAGCACATTTAATGAAGCTCTTTTCTGGCTCCCTCCTTACCCATCGCAGCAGGTAATTCCACTGCTGGCAACTTCCCTCTTAGTTCACTGCGGGGTGATTGACACAGAGAAAGAGATTTCAGTCCCTTAACACAGTCTTTTAATCAGCCAATCAGGCTCGTAATACTGAAAAATTGGTTTAAATACCAGAAACAAGATAAACATGAGCCCATACTTGCAAGAACCCTAGCACGGGTATTTCAGGAAGTTGATACCTATGATAACCAGGAAACATTGAGGGTTATTGTCAGAATTAATTACATATTACATATACAAATACTTAGCTTCATATACTGTTTTTAGTGTATGAAATATCAATCTCTTGGTTTACTTTGAGAAGTTTAAGGGTTGTCTGAGGAAAGAGATAGTGTGTTATTTTGTCATAAAAATATGATGTTTTGATTTTTTTGAGGGTGATAAATATACCTTTGGAAGAAAATGTAATTTAATGAAATTGCGTGAGGCTGGAGAGGTGACGCAGTGGTTAAGGGCATAGGCTGCTCCTGTAGGGGACCCAGCACCCACATGGGGCAGCTAACAACTGTCTGTAACACCTGTTCCAGCAGATCCAACGCCCTCTTCTGATCTCTGAGGGCATTGCAGGACATGTGTACACTTACTTGCAGGAATATACTCATACACATAGAAAAAAAATCTTAAAAAGATGTGCACCTCAAAATTTAAACAAAGTTGAAAGAAACTCTGTACTTCACATCTTTGCGTCTGTGCTAGGGGAATCTAGGGGAGCCCTCTGGGAATATAGGGTTACCATCTTTAGGAGCTAATTCTTTTCTTAAGATCATGCTCTATGTGGGGTTGGTTTGTTTTAATTTCCCCATTTCATTTGATCATCCACCGTGAAGTTTTACTTATCCCTTGAGTTCCCTTTTCCTCAGAGTTTGTCAGAATGAAGTAAGTTAGAGTGAGGGGGAGGAAAATACATGACTAGTATTTCCTGAATGCTTTCCATGTGCCAAGATTATGCCAGGCTCTTTCTTCTCAGTGCTGGGGGCTAAAACATTCTAATACCCATTTGGCAAAAAGCCACTGCTCAAGGTCACACACCACGTCAGTGCCACCACACTCCAAACCCCATCTGTTTAGCACCAGTGTCTGTGTTCTTTCTTCTGTGGGGTGTTCCTTAATGTGTGACTTCATGGAGTCACGTGCCTCTAGTACCACTTGGGAAGTGTGGAACAGCCTACCCGAGGTTATCTCTTCGCTAGAATTAGGAAAGGAGTAGAGAGCCCCGGGGTGCAGCTCTGCTGGTAGAGGGCTTGCCTAGCATGCGTGAAGGCCTGCGTTGGATCCGTAGCATCACATAAATGGGGCATGATGTGTAATCCTGGGTATTTCGAGGCAGAGGCGGGAAGATCAGAATTTTAAGGCTATTCTTGGCTACATAATGGGTTAGAGGGCAGTTTGGGCTACACGAGACCCTCTCTCCCCCCAATCCCCCCAAAAAAGAAGAAGGAGAAAGAAAGATCATTAAGTCATTCATTCAGTAAATATTTTATGACTTTTTTTCCCAAGAGCCATCTCCCCAAAGAATGCAGGCGAATATGTGTTGCTATCTAGAGTGCTGCATTTTCCTCTTTTATGTGTTTTATTGCCTTCTTGTTCAGAAAGCATGCAGTTGTCAATACTTCAGGTTCCTTTAACTGAAGACTAGCCAGCATTTCTAATGGTAAATTTACTAAGCTTTACTTTAGGTGCAAAGTTTAAATACCTCCTGACAATAACATAGCCAAGCAAGTGAGGACTGGGTTGCATTTTGCCATAAACTGTTCCATGAAGCTGGTGGATGAAAGGATTATATTATAATAATAATAATTAATAATAATAATTATTATTTTGTAAAACAGACAGTTATCCAGGCTTGGAATTAACTGATACCTTGGTTTCTAAAGGTAGATGTTTACTTCTTTTGTATTTTCAGAGATTTAGACAATTGTCACTTTGCTATAAATCCAAACAATAATTATAAACAGGCTGGAAACTGAATAGTTTTATTCATTTTAATTTATTCTTTAGAAAGAACTACATTCTCCCTTTTCAGAAGGGATGGCAGACTGAAATAGTACTGCCTGGCCTGAGCCTGGGTTTTCATCTACACAGAGACCTACTGTTTGAGGCTGCTAAATGTGTACTCTATTTGCCTGGATGTGTGGGCATAAGAGAAATAGAGAGGGCGAGAATCGAGGTTGATCTCGTGCCAGAAGCCAGAGTCGTACAGAGGTTGGTAAGCACTGTGCTGAAGATTCAGAGTAAAGAAACAGTTTTTGTTAGGGCCCAGGCACTAACACTGTTCCTATCTTCAGCTCCAAGGTCACTGTGCCACACAAAGTAGACCTAGAGATGTGCAGAGTGAAGCCAAAGATACCATCTGTTCTAACTGTTGTTGGGGTCAGAGATAACTGTAATTTCTGGTGGGACCGCATAGTGTTTCTTTGTTGAGCTGACATTGGAGCCCCCTGCTGTGCTAAGTATCTGATAGACTTTGTCTCATTTAATTCTTACGAGGACCCCATGCAATGCTTCTTTGGGACAGGTATCCAGCTGGGGGAGCCTGGGTCTGAACCCGAGTTGACTGTGGATGGCACCCTACACTTTTAACCAGTATCCCGCACTACTGGGTTTTCTCTGCCCGCCTGCAGTAATACGAGATGGAGAGTTCTGATTTAAAGCTCTCATCCCCAGCATTAGAAATCATAAATCTTTGGTGCACTTTGGAAAGAATAAAATAAACATACTAGTTCAGCTGGGAGATTGGAACTGTGGTGGGAGAAGTCGGTAGTGTTTTCTCTGTGACATCACAGGAAGTTGCCATGGAAATGATTATGGTATTATGAATACAAAATTATAACTTTGAGCAGGAAATAAGATGCCTGAGGAGGCAGAACAGCGAAGCCGTTGTCATGAGAAGGCCTTTTTGATTTTAGATGAACAAATTTAGCAACATGAGGTCTAAACGCCTGCTCTCTTTCAGCATTCCTGAAGCATCAGTGTTAAATTATTCTTTTAACTCTCCCAGGTTCTGTTACTACTTTCAGAACTTGTTGAAAGTAAAATAATTCCCATGTGTGCCTATGTGTTTTTAGTTTAGCAAATATTGTTTTTTACAGATCCTCCCTGCCCCAGCCCCCCCCCCAATCCCATCTTCAAAATGCTCCCAGTGGAGCTAAACTGTTTCCTGTTTTTTTTTTTTTTTTTTCCCATCAACAAATTCACTGCAGGGTAAGTCAGAGCTGGTATTCGTTAATTGTTAGGCCTGGTTGTAGCAGTTGGACAATTCCCAATTTCATTATCCTTGCTGCTCTTTATAAAATTTAACGGTTTTAAAAGTGTTTATTTAAAAAATATTGATCAGCTTTAAAAAAATTACCACAGAAAAGCTGTTTCAGGTGGGCAGCCATCAGAGGTGGTGACACCCTGTATTAGCGTTTCCCATCGTAATTTCTTCAGCTTTGGAAGTGCAGTGCTTTTATTTATTTGATTGTCTGGCTGGCTCCTGGGCAGATCGAGGCCAGCTGCTCCCTTACCGCTGGCATTTCATCTTGCAAGGCTGTGTTCCGGGACAGGCACTTCCTAGTCCTTCTGGCCCACTCAGCTCTAGAGACATTGCCAGCTTTCCCATTTGGGTTACTAAGACAGCGTTCTGGTTATCCAAACTACCTTTCTCACTAGACTATTCTGGGATGGAAAGCATCTTCTCTGACTGTAAAGAAGAAGATTAGAGCTGAGAGGGAGTTTGAGGCCTAGTGGTTAAGAGCGCCGACCGCTCTTACGGAGGACTCGGGTTCGATCCCCAGCACCCACATGGCGGCCGAGAACCGTCTGAAACTCCAATTCCAGGAGAACTCCAGTTCCAGGGGAATCCGACACCCTCTTCTGACCTCCGTGGAATTGTATGACACGGGTGAACAAACTTGCATGCAGACAGTACATTGATACACATACAGAAATAAATAAATGCTGGGCATGGTGGCGCACGCCTTTAATCCTAGCACTTGGGAGGCAGAGGCACGCGGATCTCTAGGAGTTCGAGGCCTGGTCTACAGAGTGAGTTCCAGGACAGCCAGAGCTACAGGGAGACCCTGTCTCAAAAAGACCAAAAAAAAAAGAAAAAAAGAATGGTAAAAGGGTATTGGGAGGGTATGGTAGAGACTAGCATGGACTAATCCCTTGAGCTCCAGCCTCCACAGCGCCAAATAAAATCAATGATAAAATAAAGTACACATAGATAGTTGAACTGGTCACAGATATAGGTGACAGTGCATTCTATGTTAGTAGCAGGCAGTGTGTGTATGCACAGTAATTGGTAATATGTAAAGAATGAAATTTGCTTACTTATCAAGGAGCCTACTAATTTCAGGTCTCTGCTGGTGGCACGGGAGGTTATCTGTTCTGCGCTGATGCATTCTCGCACTCCTTTGCTGGCTTCTGATTATGGTCATTTGTCTTGTAAAAAGTTTATAGTTTATTTGTTTATTTTAATGAGTCTGGTTTTTGCTCTTTGGTTTTATTGTTTGCTCACTTATATTTTTATGTGTATGAGCGTATTACTTGCAGGTATGTAAGTGCACTCATGTTATGGAGTGCCCACGGAGGTCAGAAGAGGCTGTCAGATCCCCAGAACTGGAGTTATGGAAGGTTGTTAGCTATCATGTAGGTGCTGGGAATTGAACCCTGGTCCTCTGCAAGAGGGGTTAGTGCTCTTGTCTGCTGAGCCATCTTTCCAGCCCCATCTTATAAAAAGTTTATAGTTTATATATGAAAAAAAATTACAAACAATAACACTAACTGTAGCAATTTTGCAAAGCCCAATGTTGTACTTCCCATCCACCCAGGTTGCAGTGAGCTGTGGTTCATTCTTTCTGCTGTATAAATTTCCTTTCCAACCTTTACTCTGGTTCATAGATTGTTTAAAAACACTTTATAATTCTTTAACATATGAGAACCTAAAATTTATTTTTATATTATCAATTTTTAATTGCTTTATGATTAGGGGGTATGGTCTATATAATAACCATCCTTAGAAATCCATTGAGATATTTCTTTGTGTCTTACCACATATAAAGTTTTAGAAATGTGTACATGAAAGTGATATCAAAGTTGAATGTGGCACAGACCTGTAGTCCTAGCACTTCGGAGGCTGAGGCAGGAAGATTGCTGCAAGTTTAAGGCTGTATTGTAAGTTCCTAGCCAGCCTGGGCTACAGTATAAGTCCTTAGCTCAAAAAACAAAACAAACAGAAAGAAAATAAGAATCTAAGGAGGAGAAAGAAGGAAAGAGAAAACATCTCTCGCTTGGTATACTGGATGTCTGTACATCAGACATGTTTTACACCTCCTGTTGGTTGAGAATTTAGCTCAGTGATAGAGCAGTACTTGCTGGGTTCGGTCCTCAGCTCAGTAAAAAGAAAAAGAAGACAGTAGACCCTCCTACTATTGATAGGCTCACTTATGTATTTAATGTTTTCATTAGAATTTACTGTCTACATAGCTGAAGTTTTTATAGTCTTACTATATACTCCAGGCTAGCCTAGACTCACTAGGTAGATAAAGCTGGCCTGGAACTTGATGGCCTGGACATGTGATCCTCTTGTCTCAGGCTCATAAGTACTAGGATAACAGACCTGTGCACCTAGCTTCCCAAAGCTATTTTAACAGGTGTATACGTACATGGTATGATAATTTCCTGTTAAAATCTTGTTATTTATTTCCTAGATTTTCTCTTTATTCCTTTTCTTTTGGCCAGAGGTGATAAAATTCACTTACAAAATGATACTAATGTCAAAATCTTGATATTTACTTTATAGATTTTTCTCTTTATTCCTTTTTGGCAGATAAAATTCACTTACAAAATGATACTAATGTGTTTGATTTTATTTAAGTTGGCATATTTTGGGTATTTTTTCATGTTTTTTAGCCTTTCATGTCTTTTATGTTTTAGATGAGTCTCTCGTAAATAGAATATTGCCTGATTTTTTTGTTGTGATTCTTTTTTTTCATAAGTCAGTTTATTTTAGTTAATGATTTGAGTAACATGATTCGATAAAATCTTCTAATACATGCCCTTGCGTGATTCTAGGATATTTTAACTTAGTTCTTTTTTTTTTTTTTGTCTTCTTTTTTAATTATATAATATATAATATATAAATAATATATATTATATATATTATATATATATTTGTACAGATAATGTTACTAATCAAATCTAGACCCGGGCCTGTACTCCCACCCTTATCCCCCCCCACCAGAGCTCATGTATTCTGCCAAACATGCTTTTCATCTTTCGTCTAGTCTTTCTCAAAAATTCTCCATGTGTGGAAGTTTGACTTTTTGACAGAACAAGTTCACTGTTTCAGTCAGTTCTTCGATGCATCCTTTCTGTTCGTTGTTGTTGTTGTTTGTTCTAATATGCTATCCACTCCACAACTACTTGGACAAAGAAGCTCAAGGGGCCATGGCACAAGAAATAATCTGGCCACCAGCTCCACAGAGGAGGGATACCATCTTCTCGTTTTGTTTTTCTGGGAACTGTGTTCTTCACTCAGCATGCTAACTTCTAGCTCAGGCCAATTTACCTGCAAAGCTCAATTGATGTCATCTTTCTTTACTGCTGCATAGAAACTCCATTGTGTAGATAGTACCCACATTTTCTCTATCCAACTCGTCAGTTTGAGGGGCATGGGGTTGTCGTTCAGCTCCTGCTATGTGAAAAGAGGCTAGAAATAACATTCGGCGTGACATGTATCTCTGCAGTAGGATGCAGTCTTTGTGGGCGCACATGCCCAGGAAGTGGTATGGCTGGGTCGGTGGCAAGTCATTCACCAAGTCTTTCCAAAGGGTTCTCCACACATTGCTATCCCATAGTGGCTGTATGAGTTTAACATTCCCACCAAGCAGGGGATGAGTGTTCCTCGTTTCCCACAACCTCTCCAGACCCTTAGGTATCAAATCATTGTTTTCTTGATTCCTAGCCAGTCTTATTGCAGGAGTAAGATGATATCTTAGAGTGGTTTTGATTTGCATTTCCTTAATGATTAATGATGTTGAACACTTCTTAAGATGTTTCTCAGCCATCTCTAATTGTGATTCTTTAAAAATACATAGAACCGGGGCTGGAGAGATGGCCTAGCAGTTAAGAGCACCGACTGCTCTTGCAGAGGACCCGGATTTGATCCCCAGCACCCACAGGGCGGCCGAGAACCGTCTGAAACTCCAATTCCAGGAGAACTCCAGTTCCAGGGGAATCCGACACCCTCTTCTGACCTCCGCGGCATTGCACGACACGGGTGCACAAACTTGCATACAGACAGCACATTCATACACATACAGAAATAAATAAAATTAATAATAAAAAAATTAAAAAAAATACATAGAACCACTGTTGGCTGATTAACTTACAATCTTGCTGGTATTGATAGATGAGTCGTTACTATTGCCCTGCTTTGTGCCTTCTCCTCCTCTCACCTTTTTGCCATTCTCCTTTACCTCTATTGTTGTCTTTTCAATTCCTGGAAGGCTTGGAAACATTGACAGATGTTCCTAACCACTTTCCAAAATAGACTAGTCTTCACTTACTCTTGAGTGTCTACCAAAGGACAGACCATGCACATGCTGTTCTACAGCTCTCGCATGAGATCCAGCAGCAGGCTGTGATCTGTTGTGGTCCATGCCATTCTGGGTCATGGCTTTTTAACCTCACTCAGGCTCCATTGCACCTTCTGCCTTTTGTATGCAAAATATGAGGAGACACTAAGGATTGAGAGTCATGAGAAGAGTAAGCCCAAATCTTTGAATCTGTAGAGAGGAAAACTTGCTAATCACTCATTAGACTGCAACGAGAATGCAGTGTTGAGTCACTGAAATCCAGGAGCTCGTTATAGCAGTTAATGTTTCCCTAAATTATATAGAAATTAGGGATGGATTCTCTAGCGGCACCACTGAAGTTGTTCAGGTATACTAGAGTCTAAGACCAAACCTGGTACAAACAAAGGTCACAGAACAGGTCTGCTTGCTTCCCTTCTGCTTTATGTGCTGTGTTTGAGAACAAGACAAACACACACACAGGTATACTATATATTTTATTAAATGATAGACCTTTTTTTTTCTCTCCTGAAGTTTTCTGTGTTTGATAATCTGCATTTTCATTATAATATCTGTCAATGTGAGTTCTTCTTATCCTCTTTAGTATTCATTCTGATAAATGTATTAAAGCACATTTGTAAAGATTTATACAAATTGGATGCTCTAAAAAGATCATGTGATTTATTTCCACAGAGAATACATTATTTTTAGTAACAAATTTGTTTAAAAATAAGCAAATCAGAATGCATGACCTGGATTTTTGATATTTAGCACAAAAAAAGAAAATAAAAATAAGTATATATGCCTTTTGGCATTTGAAAGTTTAAGGTAGAACACAGTGGCCTTATTAGAGGCATTCATGATACCCGTACTTCAACAGGTAGGCCTTTCGTGTATGGCTTACATTGTTGAAAGGTGTAGTGATCTGAAAGACCAATTTTTGATTATTGAAAATGTATGAAATGCAGGCACAACTGTTTTTAAGTTCCCACAAGCAAAGAAAACAAATTATTGTATATTTTGTTTTGACCAGGATCCTATAGTGAACAGTCCAGTTTTAATGTGTGTGTGAGAGAGAAAGAGAGAGAGAGAGAGAGAGAGAGAGAGAGAGAGAGAGAGAGAGAGATGCATGTGTATATACCTATGTGTGGGAAGGAGCACACCTGTCCAGTGCATGTAGAAGTTGGAGGACATCAGAGGGTCTTCTCTATCTCAACCATCTTATTCTCCAGATAAGGTCTCCTCGAAGAACCTGGAGCTTGCCTTTTTTCTGCTAGGTTGGCTGGCTGGCAAGCCCCTGCAGTCGTCTCCCACCCCCACTTCCCTGCCCCTTCTCTCCAGCAGTTTAGCAACATCAGGGTTTTATGTGGGTGCACAGGATCTGAACTCAGGTCTTCCTGCTGGCACAGCAAACACCCTTAACCCAGTGAGCCATTTCCTCAGATCAACAAAGATACAAAGAGAGAATTGGCTCACTGAAAAAAAATCATAAAAGAAAATACATAAAAGAAAACACAGAAAAGAATGGTGGGAAACACAAAAGATAAATTCAGAGACATAATACATTCGGTGAAAGATTTTAAAACAGAGCTGAAATCTCAGAAGATTAGAGCTGAATTGGTCAGGTAATGTCTGAGAATTTTACAGTGTTGCTATATAATCTTCAGGTCAGGTAATGTCTGAGAATTTTATAGCATTGACATGTAACCTTCACATCTAAACTCATGATAACCTATGAGTAGGATAAATGAAAAGAAATTCATACTTAGACAATCATTTTAAAGATGATAAAAATGAGAAGAAAAATCTTAAAAGCAGCCAGACTGGAGGGACACACATTTGTTTCCTAGGAATTATTCTATTGTAGCAGAAACTATACAAGCCAGAGACAATAAGGACATCTTTAATGTGTTGAAAGACAATAACTGTCAACCCAGCGTTCTATGTCTATCAGAAATATTCTGTAAAGTATAAGGGTGAAATACAGAAATTTTCAGACAAACAAAACTTGGAGGTTCTGTTACCAACAGACTTTTGTCAAAAACAATATGAAAGGATATTACTTAGGTAGGAGAAAATTCAGATGAAAGGTCAGAAATGAATCTAAACTTGACTATGGAGAAATCAGAATTGCTATTGACTGCAAAATGGTTAACATTGCCTTTTTTTTTTTTTTTTTGGTCTTTTCGAGACAGGGTCTCCCTGTAGCCCCAGCTGTCCTGGAACTCACTCTGTAGACCAGGCTGGCCTTGAACTCACAAAGATCCACCTGCCTCAGCCTCCCAAGTGCTAGGATTAAAGGCGTGAGCCACGTCCGGCTCGAACATTGCCTTTAAACACTGGTGAGCTCAAATAGATATTTTAGCACATGACATTTGAGAAAACAAAGCATTAGAAAAAGTGCATAGCATTGGGGACTGGAGAGATGGTTCAGAGTTTAAGAATACTGGCTGTTTTTGCAGAGGACTGAGGTTTGATTCCCAGCACCTACATGGCGGCTAACAACCATGCGTAACTCTAGTTCTAGGTGAATCCTTTTTCTGACTCCTCCAGCACTGCATGAGATGGGGTCTGCTTATACTCATACAGACAATACATTCATACACATAAAAATAAAAATAATAAAAAATTAAAAAGTGCATTGCATTATTTGTTACAGGTGAATGCAAGAAAACCATAGGGAGGTACCATTACGTGTGCTTTGTTTATCAAGGACAAGAAGCAATTAGAAATTTTATGTGTAACCGGGAGGCACATGAATCAGCCCAACTACTGTGGGACATTATAAGTTGGATATGCATGCCTTTTGACAAAGCTCTCTTTAGAATATACTTAAAAGATATGCAAACAGAAGACACATTCAAGAACTTTCTTAATCATATCACTCAAACCTAGGAAGAACTCAACTGTTCACCAGATTATATGTATAACTTGTCATCTATTAGTGGAGTAGAATAATTTATATCAGTGAAAACTGAAGATGTCCACATAATAGATTTCTCAAGCACAATATGGAGCAAAAAGAAGCCACACCCAAAAGAATACTACGTGTGTAAGTCATTTAAGTAGCATTTAAAAAAAGCCAAAAAATAACCATGATGTCTGAAGACACATACTTATATGAAAATCAGGATGGTGTTTGCATTTTGGGAGAGAGAAGGGTAGAGTTATGATGGAAATTTCTAGTTTGATTTCTCCCGGTGATGGATGTTTTTCCCTTTGAGATAGATCGATCCTTGAATTACACATCTTTTTTTCTGTTTCTTTGTTTTTTTGTTTTTTGAGACAGGGTTTCCCTCTAGCTCCAGCTGGCCTGGAACTCACCATGTAGACCAGGCTGGCCTTGAACTCACAAAGATCCGCCTGCCTCTGCCTCCCAAGTGCTAGGATTAAAGGCTGCACCACCACGCCTGGCTACACATATTTCTGTGCATGCTTTATTTCACCATGGGGAAAAAAGGTCAAAATACTCATATAATTTTACTACTATTCCAAAATTTGTTTCGATGTAGAAATATCTTTACTTCCTACTCCCAGAGTATGTGTCTCTGTCTCTTACTCAAAAAACATTTTGGAGGTTTGCTTGGCCTATTTTCCAATAGTTGTCTTGTTGGCTACCAGGGCTGGTTAGGCCTTGCCTACAAGTCGCCCAAATGGGAACAAAGTTCCTTCCCTTTATGTTGCTTTAGAACAGGTTAAAAAAAGAAAAACCGTATCAAATGGCCAGGAAGGAGAAAGCAGAAAAATTCCCAGTAAAAATAAGGAGCGTGAATGTGAAAGCAGACTTTTTTGTTTGGATTTTTGAATTTAATTGCACCTAATGTCTTCCCAAAGCTCCCAAAGTCTGATCCTTGCCATCTCCCTGCTCTAACCAGAGTCCTTATGCTCGGTCCCAGTTCCCAGGCAGAGCCATGAGGTTTTGCCTCCTTATTCTATGTAGGAAGCAATGTGTTCTGACAGTGCTGTTACTAGTAAGCCTTTAGTAACAGGGCATAAACTGTATTTATTTTTCCCGGAGGAACAGTTTTGGAATCACAGTTTTAACTTCCAGGCTTAATATCTGTATATCCCAAAGTAGAACACAACAGCCCTGGTGTTGCTGTAGGCATTTATTTATGTTTAAAAGAGAAAAAAATATCCTTCAAATAACTCTCTGAGGGTGGAGTCCTTGCGCTTTGCTGGAGGTTGACACATCTGCAGTGTTTCTGCCCAAAGTTAAACTTAAGCCTGACTTAGCCAGGCAGAATGGGAAGAAAAGGCAAAAGAGCCAGCATTTTTCAGAGTAGGAGGCCTCAGCTGTGCCCCAGACCCAGCGTTCCATCAGCACCACACACTGAACACAGAATGGCTAGGCAGCAGAGGGGCAGGAGGATGCCCAGGCCCACCTGTCTCAGAACTTCTTACTCTGACAGGCTAGGTTAATTCTGGCTTCATTTTTACTCACAGATGTCCCTAAAAATGGAAAAAAATTGTGAGTATTAAAAAGTTGGGCTTAGAGTTTGGGCGATGGCTTCATCAGGGAAGTGGGCCTGAGCTCAGTCCTCAGAACACAGGTAACAAAGCCGGGTGTGGTGAGGCACTTGTGATCCAACCATGGGAAGATGGCGATGGGAGGATCTTTGGGGCTCACTGGCCTGGCAACCTAACTGGCTTTGCCAGTTCCAGAGTTCCAGGCCAGAGGGATTCCTTGTCTCAAAACATCAAAGGTGGTGGCATCTTGAGGAGCAACAGATGATGTTGATACCTGCCTTACACACACACACACACACACACACACACACACACACACATCCTAGGGAGAAAATAACAACCCAATAATATACCTGCTTCTGCATAGTTCTTTCCTGCCCTAACAGCTGAGGCCAGCTTTCCATCCAGAAGTGTGATGAGGAATACAAAGCTCAGGGCTCACCATGGCTTCTGCCCACTTTGGTCCCCTGTGGTATTGCTGAAACCACAATGCCCCATCTTTAAAGGAGAGTGTTTTCATGGCACTAAAATGAATAGAAAACCTCAGCATGAGGTGATGATGGCTTTACTGCGTGATGACATGGATGCTAATTGCAGATGGTCTTTTCCGATTAGATTTAGATGGCCCAGAGGAGGCCATTGCATTTGCTTATTGTGGTAAATATTTGCTTTCTCCTGGGTGTGCTTGAATCAAGGGGCTCAGAGTCTTGAGAACCACAGTGTGCTTCCTCTAAGACATTTGGAGAAGATTCCACTTGAACTCATAAGCATCTCTTCAGAATTTAAGCCAAAGCTGTTTTATCTCTATTAGAGCATTTCATTTCATTCTCAGAAAAAGTTTAATTTGTTTTTCTTTTCCACTATATACAACTTTTTGAAGATTTCAAGGTGACCGTGTAATTCCATGGAAAAAGTCAGTTACAAGGATTACATCGACCAGCTATTTCCTTTGTGATGCAGACCACCACAGTATTAAAGAGCATGTGTTCAACACTCTGTGCTGAAAGCTTGTAGCACACACACAAAATTGATATAGGGAGGACGGAAGAAATTATTTTGCTAATGTTAGCCACTTTTGCACAAAGCTTTTCATTTAGAATTTATTGAACTGTGGCAGGCAGGTTGAAATTGTTAAGTAAGCCAGGAAAGCTTGAAAGATTTTGGGTGTGTGGTATTTTTACATGTGGGCCTTTTTTTTTCCTGCCAGATTTCCAGTGAATTATAATGATTACAACGACATTTTCATTACTTTTTTTTTTGGCGTCAATAAGGGGAGGGTTTTTAGAAATGATGAGAGAACAGTCTAACCTTTCTTAGTGGTCATGTATAGTCTGTACACAGGGCCTTTCTTTGACATTTCCCTTGAAGCAGGCAGGGGCACAGAAAGCTTCCTAACTGTGTGGACATCCTGGTTTACACCATGAATAATGAAGGAAACGTGAAGACTGTTTTCTCCGTGGCGTTTGCCCCAGTGCTGTGTTTCTTTGCTGTGCAGCGTTTCACTTTAAGACTGAAGGGGGCATGGGAAAGCTGTTTTCCTCCCATCATGCCATTCACTTAATGATGCTATATTATTTTTCCTAGTGCTGTCATAACTAATCACCACAAACTGAGTAGCTTAAAACAGAAATTTCTTCTCTCATGCTTCTAGAGACTTAGAGGTCTGACATCTAAGTGTGGGCCAGGCCATGCTGGTAATGAAGACTCTTATGAAAAATCCTTTTAGTTTCTGGGGCTGCCAGCCATAGTTGGTATTCCTCGGTTACCTGCATCACTGCAGTGTCCGATTCATGCCATCAGCCTTCGTTGTGCTGATATTTGTTAGCTTTGATTTATAAGAACACAAGTCACTGGATATAAAGCCTACTTGAATGTAGTATGACTCAATTATACCTTTAAAGACCCTATATCCAAATAGTGTTGGATTCTGAGATTCTAAGTGCAAATGAATTTTGAGAGGGGCTAACACAATATACCCTTCTGTATGTTTCATAGCACATTTACTTCATGTGTGTGTGGTATATGCACACACATATGTGTGGGTGCACCAGCCTGTTCACACCTGTGTGGAAGCCTGAGGAGGACAATGTCTTACGCCATCACTCTCTGTCTTATTTTGAGAGACAGGCTCTCTCACTGAACCTGGGCCAGCAAGCACCAGCGATTCTGTCTTTCTTCCTATAGCTCTTGGACTATAGGAGTTTGCACAGCTGAGCCTAGCTTCTTACCTGGATGCTGGGCTCTGCACTCAGGTGCCCACACTCACAAAGCAAGCAGCCACTGAGCCATTGCCCCACATTTCTTTTTAATTGTAATTTTATTATGGCTCATCAGATCATGGTATATAACATTTTTTATTTATAGATTCAGGTGATAAAATTTCAATAAGCCCTTGTTCTTTGTTATTGCTGAAGACTGCTCTACTGGGAAAGAAAATAAGCTGTAAAAGTTGCTTATCAGCTGGACGTGGTGCTGTCCACCCCTGATTCCAGCATTCTGGAGGGAGAGGCAGGAGGAGTTCAACGTCGTTCTTAGCTCGTGGCTACAGAGTGAGTTGGAGGTCACCCTGTGCGAAACTTTGTCCTAATTTTTTACGTTGCTTATCAAACAGAGAAAAAGAGAAGTTATCATTAAAATACTCTCTTAACAAGCTAAGTCTTTTAGCCAGAAACTAGAAAAATTATTTTAGTAACCCTAGTGGTTTGAGATATCAAAATCACAGATTTTATATACAATAGAGGCTTTGAACCTTTAAAGGCAATCTTAATCTTTCTTTGATTAGATCTGGTAGCGTCACCTAAATTTATTTATGTATATTTTTAGTCTTGTTTTTACAATGTTAGAGACTGAATTAGAGCCTCCTTACCCATGCTAAGTAAGCATTCTGAATTTAAAGGACAGATTCTTTATTGATGGAATAGGATATTATGATAACCAAGAAAATTTTTTTACCTGTAGTAATTTTGTATTAATATTGGTAATTTTTAGAAAAACATTTTGGAATAAAACTAAAAAAATTCCTTCTGGTTGGGTGTGGTGGTGCACGCCTTTAATCCTAGCACTTGGGAGGCAGAGGCAGGTGGATCTTTGTGAGTTCAAGGCCAGCCTGGTCTATTAGAGTGAGTTCCAGGACAGCTGGGGCTACAGGGAGACCCTGTTTCGAAAAGACCAAAAAAAAAAAAACCCTTCTATTTTTTTATCATTTAAAAATGCTACTTATATGTCCATTATTGAGTGGGGGAAATTAAGGGAAGGGTACTACATATGTATGTATGTAAATATATATATATATATATATATATATATATATATACACACACATATGTAGGTGGGTGCACACACCAAGATGCATGTGTAAGGAGGTCAGAGAACAGCTTGTAGGCATCAGTTATCTTCTTCCATCTCTATGTGGGTCTTGGGAATTGAACTCAGATTTTTAGACTTGGCACCAAACTACTTTACCCACTGAGCCATATCACCAGCTCCCTAAATTCCTTTTATAATAATCTAACTTTTATTATTTCATGCACCCGAAGGAACAGGATATATTATAGTAGATTCAGAAAGAAGATAGGATTTGATACAAGCAATCATTTTATAGTTCTTCTCTGAGAAACACCATCAGTGTTATAAAGTGAGCTGTAAGTAAATGTAAATAATTTTCTTTTCTTTTGGTCTTTTTGAGACAGGGTCTCCCTACAGCCCTCAGCTGTCCTGGAACTCAGTATGTAAACCAGGCTGGCCTTGAACTCACAGAGATCTGCCTGCCTTTGCCTCCCAAGTGCTGGGATTAAAGGCATGCACCACCAGGCCTGGCTGTAAATAAATTCTTAACTGTGAATCCAAACACTTTGAAATGACCACGTTACTCAAATCTCTAGTCCTTTCTGGACAGTCATACTTTTAACTCCTCTAGCTTTGTGGCATGTTCCTTGCTTTCTTGTAAAATTTTTACTTATTTTTATGTATGTTTGTGCTTGTATGTGCGCCACATGTGTGCAGTCCTCCAAGAGGCCAGAAGAGGGCATCAGATCTCCTGGAACTGGAATCAGCAGGCAAACATCGGTCACCCATGTGTTGTTCTTTCTTTTTTTTTTTAATTTTATTTTTTATGTGTATGAATGTACTGTCTGCATGTAGGTTTGTGCACCCGTGTCGTGCAATGCCACAGAGGTCAGAAGAGGGTGTCGGATTCCCCTGGAACTGGAGTTAAAGACGTTTCTCAGCCGCCATGTGGGTGCTGGGGATCAAACCCTGGTCCTCTGCAAGAGCAGTCGGCACCCTTAACTGCTAGGCCATCTCTCCAGCCCTGTGTTGTACTTTCTTTTAGTGAGAATGACTCTGGTCACATCCCACATACTGTGGGAGGTCCATGGCCTCCTAAGTGTTTGTAAGGATTCCTAGGGTGGAAGTGCTGAAGCAGAGGCCTGTGGGGAAGCTCAGATATTTTTCTGGTCTCTGTAGCCTTGAGATCCTGCCTCTCCTGGATTCCAGTTGCCCTGTATAGTGTAGTTTCCTACAGCCTTGATTGCTGCCTTCTCTCTGACCTCATTGCTTCAAGCATGGAAAAAGTCCCTGCCTTTCATTCTTCAAACCACTACTTATTGAAAAGTGCTATTCCAACAGTCACCCCTGGAGGCTCAGAGGGTGCTGGAGGCTGAGCTAGGACATGTAAAATGGTCATTGTTAACACCTTCAAGTTCCTTGAGCTGGTCTTTGACTGCGGTGCCCTCTTTATTTCTACCCCATCTTTGCCCTGTTCTCTGTTCTGTCTCCAGTTTTGAAGGTGAGGATTGGCAGCTGGTAGTCACCTTTAAAAAATTATATTAGAAACAGGAAAAAAAAAAGCTCACGGATATTTCTTGTCTCTGTTCAGCTAAAGAGATGAGCGGAGACTCCAACACACATTTAATGTCTAGAGTAGAAGGCCGCTCTTCCCTCTCGCCGTTTCTCTGGCTGTCGCACAGCCTTCAGCTGGGGCTCCCCGACTGCGGAGTCTGCATCCGCCTTGTTCATCATTCTGTTTGCAGTGTTTCAGCATAGAGCTTGACCTGTGGTGGAAACCAAATAAATTATTGTGGAACGAATGAGAAAAATGAAAGAATAACCCTTTTAGATAATGATCTTAGAACAGGAGGAAAAGGTCTGGGAATTCTTGTTACAGCTTGTCCCTTTGAAGAAAATTTCATTCCAAGAAGCAGATAAACTCCTGATCACACTTGCGAGCCTTTAGAAATAAGGTCTTTATCCTCCTGGTTTCCTAACACTACTTGGAAACTAAGATGGAGCAACAGGAATTTGAATCAGGAAATAAAACCCTTTATCTCATAGATAATCACCTGCAAGCACAGGCTTGCCCACTGGGGTCCTATTTCTGCTGCTTGGTTTCCTTTAGTCTCAGGTGACGTTATTCAAGGTATAATTTAGATAGTGCCCCGTAGGGCACAGGCCTCATCTTGGCCTCCTCCACATTTAGCTAGAGTGCAAAACCCAACAAAACTCTCCTACCTCAAGTAATTAGGAAGTTAAGGATCCTTACCCCTGGCCCTCCTCCTTCGGTCGGCATCTCTTTCTCATAGGCTGCTAGTTAATTAGTAGTTGCGGTGGACTTACGTTAAGGTCATGAGGTTTAGTTCCCTTACAACATTACTGTTAAATTTGAATAGCCCTCATCTTGTGAGGCTCACGGACGTGAAGTAACTTGGGTTGAATTGAAGCAGCCTGGATTCAAGTTCAGGTCTGACTGACTTCACAGCCCATGTGGTTTTCTAGCATGGAAAATCAGGCCTTTATTGATATATGCATATGTGATGTTCTTTGGCATTGTGGATGGAGCTAGACATGCCTTAAAATCTGAGAATTGAGTAAAGAGTGTAGCTGTAAAGGTCGGCAGATGATTTGCTGTGACAACACAGTCTGCTAAAGATTGGCCATACCTAATGGATTTCAGAGGCAGGGGCTGGAGGGCTCAAGTTGGCCAGCTGATGGGTGTGCCCTGAGGTCTGGCACCTTCTATGTGGTACAAGGACTCTGATGAATGTTTATTAGTCACCAAGGTTTGTTTGCTAATACACCCAGCTTCTTACTGGTCCAGGCACCCAGTTTGATAGAGCAATATGAAGATTGCAATAACCCAGGTACACATTTAAGTAAAAAGAACGACATAAGCTCTTACTGCCTTAAAAAACAGAAAAAAACAACAACCCTGTTAGCTCTACTGATAGAGACAGTCTGTCGTTTTATCTTTATAGTTTCATAATTATATAGACGGGGGTTGGGGGGAGGCTTTCTATATCCCTATTATTCCAGCAAAGTCTTCTGACCACAGTGCTGCATATCTCATTTCTTGCTGATTTTTTTCTTATTTTAGAAGTTGTTGTTTTCTTCACATCTTTATAAAAACTGCTGAAAGCATACCTTACCTTTATAGTTAGTTCTCTAGTTTGCTTCTTGTTGCTGTGATAAAACACTGGCCAAAAACAGCTTGGGGAAGAAAGGATTTATTTGGCTCACAGGTCACAGTCCATTGCTGACGGAAGTCAGGGCAAGAACGAGCCAAGAACTAAAGCAAAGACCGTGGACGAATGTTGTTTGCTGGCTTGTTCCCCAGGCTTGCTCAGCTGCTTATCTTACTCAGCCCAAGTTCATCTGCTCAGAGATGACACAGACCACGGTGGGCTGGGCCGCACTCACCTGCTCAGAGATGACACAGACCACAGTGGGCTGGGCCGCGCTCACCTGCTCAGAGATGACACAGACCACGGTGGGCTGGGCCACGCTCACCTACTCAGAGATGACACAGACCACGGTGGGCTGGGCCACGCTCATCTGCTCAGAGATGACACAGACCACAGTGGGCTGGGCCACGCTCACTTGCTCAGATGACACAGACCACGGTGGGCTGGGCCACACTCACCTGCTCAGAGATGACACAGACCACAGTGGGCTGGGCCGCGCTCACCTGCTCAGAGATGACACAGAACCCCCCACTCCAGTCAACAAAAATTATTTGAATGCCTACTATGTGCTAGGCACAGCTATAGACACTAAAGATAGAATATGCAGTAAAATAACTATGCTTCTGTGGGAAAGACAGGCAATGAACAGCAAAAATAAGCATATAATAGAATGCCGTCTCTATGGGTAGATCGATATGGACGAACACAATGAAGAAAAATAAAAGCAAGATAAGGGTCTTTTGAGAGCAGGGGGCAGATAAATATCAGACCCTCTAACTGTACTCCTCAGGGACCATCATCTCAGAGGAGTAGGGTCAGATGCCAATAGTAGCAAAGTTCCAAAAGGGTGGGGAAGATGGTACATTTTAAAAACTAGCCAGGTGTGTGGTGCACACCTTTAATCCCAGCACTTGGGAGGCGGATCTCTGAGTTCAAGGCCAGCCTGGTCTACATAGTGAGTTCCAGGACAGCTGGGATTACAGGGAGACCCTGTCTCAAAAAGACCAAAAAAAACAAAAAATCAAAACCTTAAATAGGAGTAGGATATTAAGTTTACGTGTCTGTGATAGTTACCCACACACTCTAGATGGACTCCTGTTGTAAGACCTTTCCATGTCTGTGATAGTTACCCACACACTCTAGATGGACTCCCGTTGGAAGACCTTTCCATGTCTGTGATAGTTACCCACACACTCTAGATGGACTCCTGTTGGAAGACCTTTCCATGTCTGTGATAGTTACCCACACACTCTAGACGGACTCCCGTTGGAAGACCTTTCCACACACTGCTGCCAGCAAGGTGCCTCAGCTTTCACCGTTATTTTAATTTCTTGGTTATCTGAAAGATGTTATTAATCTTTGGGAGTGGGGAATTAAATGCTTTTTAGAAGTTTGTTTGCCCAAAGAATTTTGGGTTTGAGGTATGAGATAGGACAGGAAAAGCCTAGGTGTCCAGGGAAGGAGGGAAGAGACAGGGTGCATTGCACGGAGAGGCCATTTTTCTCAGAATGGCTGCCTGGAGGCAGCGGGGGCCACAGTGCTGTGGTTTTGCCCTTCTCTGGACAGCAACTGGAGGAATTGGCCCACCCCAAAGTACTCACATAATAGGGTTTTGTGGTTTAATAGCAGTGGGGGGTGGGGGTGCAGAGATCCTGCAATTCTCTTTTGTAAATCAAAGTGAAATAGATATTTCTGAGTTTCCTTCCAAATTTGCTAGTTTCAACTAGGCTCTCAAACAATTGGAAAGAAATACCTGGCTTCCCAGTGGAAGGTCCGAACATTTGTGCCCAGTGTGTCTAACAACTTTCAGAATGCTGTGACTCACCCCAGTGCCTGGGTTAGGCTGGATTTCAGATGTAATTTATTTTACTAAGAAAAGAATAAAGCACCCTCTGGTCCCTAGCGTGAATGTGTGAATGAAGAAGAAAGGAAGGCAGGAAGGGTCCTTGGCAGGTGAAGCTCTCTAGCTAGTGCTGGGAATGCTAATAGGTTTTCTAAACTGTCTGGAGGATTTTTAAAAAGTGGCTTTTAGTGTTTATTTATGTTAGTTTTTTTTTTAACTTGAAGAATACAAGTGTCTAAAAGTGCTGAGTTTAAGTGTTTTGTGCATGTTAATGTTTATAATGCTGAAAAATAAAATGAGTTTCAAACACACAATAATCTGGTATAAATTTATTTTTTTTCAATTCACAGTTATAGTGCTTTTACTGAGTCTTATTTACTCAAGGCAACAACCAAAGGTTGGACTAACTAAATAAAAACAAAGAACAAAGTGTGTGTGTGCGGGGGATTAAATACCCGTAGGTCCCCGATCCTGGCTGGGTAGTCTCGTCTCACTGTGTAATGGCCTGCATACTGAACATTCATCTCTTTTTCTTCCCCCATTTTTACTTGAAAATCAGCACACATGTGGCTGGTGACAGCCAATTCACAAAAGTAGTTAAAATCCCTCCAGGTGTGACAGCATGTTAAACTGTCATGTTATTATTATAACTGGTTAATTACATAATAGCAACAATTCCATGAGGTTTTTATTTAAAGTATTTATTTAAGTAGGAACATGAACCCTCAGACTCTCCAGTTTGGACACATTTTTCCCCATAGTTTTTCAGCATAACTTCGACCCCCCACCCCCGTTCTTTTTCTTTTCTGAACTCTTTCTTCTTCATGGGTGATCCCTTTCCAAATTGTGAAACATACTGTTGGAAATTGGCATGGAAGGATCCCATTTAGCTTGGGTTGCATCTTGGTGAATCTGACATTGTTGTTAGCACTAGAACTACAGGTCTTGGGTTTCTGCTTGCCCCTCCATGCTATGCGGTGGCTGAGGTCTGGGTAGGTTTCTTCATCATTACGCATATTGGCTATAGTCATACCTTCCGCTAAGAAGCTCGTTGCAGAATGGAAATCAAAGGGGTTCGTGTTCCTGCTGCCATCTTCCCTGATTACCAAGGCTTCTGGTATGATTTAGTGGGTGGAATATGTCTTAGGAAAAAAATACATAATTCTGACAAGATGCTTTTTGAAAACTCCAACCAGCTGTTTCAAGTAGAACACTGTAAAATTTATTCAAAGTAAATTTTGTTTCACTTGGAAGCAAACGTAGTTCAAAGAATGATCTAAAGTAAACAGTGAAATTCAACTTGCACAAAGTTTGTACAGTGTTGCCTTTGTATAGGCTTTCGGGAACCCCCTTTTCTGTTGTGGAGCTGGGCACCATTCTAAAGTTATCCTCGTATAACCCCGGGCTAGATTTCTTCCATATGGCATTGGACCTCAGACTGGCCAGATGAGAAGGTTGGCTCTTGGCTGCTGTGGTGTATTAGTTTCTTCTTGGCTGTTGTAACAAATTACAACAAGCTGAGTAGCTTCAAACAACACATTGGTAAACCTACAGTTTTGTAGGTCAGAGGTCTAACACAGGTCTTCCTGGGCAGGAATCAAGGTGTTGGTATCTGCATTACTTTCTTGTGGCCATGGAGAGAACACCTTTCCTTACCTTTTCCAATTTCTAGAAGTATTCTCGGTTTCTAGACATATTCTCAGTTTATGGTCCTGTATCTTCGAAGCCAGCCAAGTTCTATCTCTTTGAACATTCTGGGAATGTTCTCAGATATTAGAGCTCTTCTGATCCCGCTGAGCCCACCCAGATAATCCAAGATACTGTTTGCTTGTGTAAAGTCCCATTTGCCTTGTAAAATAAAAGAGTCATAGGATCCAGGATTGGGGCGTGGGCAATTTGGCCCCATTTGTTTTCTTTAATAAACATGGGTAGGGGCTGCTGTGAATGCATTTTCCCTAGAACTTCCAATGTTTAGCAAGAATATTAAGCTATTAATAAAATAATAGTTAACTTATTGCTACTGAACACTCATACTAAAAAAGTTTTTTTCAACTATACAGTCCACTTAAAAATATTTTTATTGAGCCTTTATAAATTTCATATGACAGTTCTTAATCAAATTTAGACCCCCTCCTCCCATCCCATATCCCCACACCCTCCCACCAGACCTCATGTATTCTACCATACATGTTAAGTCCCATCCAATCAAGCATATGTACCCAGATGTCCTTTGGTGTAGGTTAGCCCACTGTAGTCAGGTCAGCCTGTCTAGAGATCTTAAGGGAGGTGTACTCTCCCAGTAATTAGTTTCCAACAGTTCCGAGATGAGGGCCAGACTGCCCCCCATTTCTCTTGCTCTACTCTGGGCCCTTGTCTTATTGAGTTGGCATGGGTCTTGTGCTCAATGCCACCATTGCAGCAAGTTGACATGAGCAAGTTTCCAGAGAGCTGAAAGCCTCTTGTTTCCCTATGTCCATGGAACAACCCTGTCTCTTAGAATCTTTCCGCCCCTCTTGCACATTGGTCCCTGAACCTTGTGTAGGTGAGGTTTAATACAGGAGTCCCATCCAGGGACACACACTCTGCAGTCTCTTGTTCTCTAAAACTGAGCCACTTATGGCCTTCTGTGTGCATCCCGCTGTCGCATGACGAAGCTTCCCTGATGAGAGTTGAGGGACGCACCAGTATTCTCTTCAACCCCTCTTCCACTGTGTTGCATGAGACTTAGGTGTAGAGGGTTCACTGCAGATTTGTCACCTAGGGCTGGGCATCTCTCAGATGTATATTCTCTGCATGTGACAAGTCATGGAACTCTGCAATAGCCTCCATCTTTTGCAAAAAGGAGGTTCTTTAATGAGTGGTGTATAGAATACTTTTTTGTAAATATAGAGATCCGTGTTGCATATGGTAAAAAATTTTGTTTGTCTAAAGATATGACAGAGGTAGGATTTTCTCTAGGACCTATGACCTCTCCAGCCATGTATATGTGGCTTTAATTACAGTACCACCATTGAATTCACGCTCATTGAGAGGGCTTTAAGTCCAATTAGGTAGCTGTTGATCACCCCCTAGATAACACTGCCTCTACTTGCACAAAAGAAGTAGTTTGCTCTGCCAGTTATTATGGTTATTTGGCTTTAGGACTGGGTTGGACCAATGATTGATTTTTCTGCCTTAGCAGCTTGAATAGTACCCACTAGAACGATGAGACCTAGTCTTTAGGAAGGAGGCTTCAAGGTCAGTTCTAGCTCCATTGCTCCAAGCCCTGTGAACGAATTATGTCCTGTCTTTAGCAGGAGGGTCTTACGTTCTGGGAGATAACCAAGGGCTCTGGCCATAACCTGTGTTATTTGGGGAGTCGTTATGACTATTCTGACCAACCACTCGAAGGTTGGTCTCTCCTATCTGGCACTGTGCTCCTTGCCATACAGACCCCAGGTCTTTGCCATACAGACCACAGGCACTAATGTTCAGACACTGTATATCTATTTCTCAGGAGGTTTCCGAGCTAACACATTTCCCTCTGACAGCCAGCCCACTTCTTAAAGATGTTTGGTTTGTGTATCTAAAGAAAAGGGGATAGAATGGGGAAAGTCTGACACATACAGTCTGAATCTGATTGAACTGATTTTCCTAAACATTCAGGAGAAAAAGCTATAAACTGTGGCTGGAGAGATGGCTCAGCAGTGAAGAGCACTGACTGCTCTTGCAGAGGACCTGGGTTCGATTCCCAGCACCCACATGGCCTCTAAGAACCATCTTTAACTCCAGTTCCAGGGGGAATCCGACAGCCTCTTCTGACCTCCACGGCATTGCACGACATGGGTGCACCAACCTACATGCAGACAGTACACACACACACACACACACACCCCACAACAGCAAAAAAAAAAAAAAAAAAAAGCTATAAACCATTTAAATTTTGGCACCATAAACTCCAGTTCACTTGCCGCCTGCCTGACCTGCTGTGGAACCCGTCTTGCCTGCACCTCAGAGCCCTTGTTCTGAGGCCCTTTTATCTAAGTCTGGCCTGGCACCTTGGCTTCACTGCTAGCTAGCTGTGTGACTTCAGGCATTCAAATCACTTCCTCATGCAAATGTGAGGAAATAGGACTAAATAATCCTTCACATGTTTTTGAGTCCTAAATTCCTATGATTATTTGCCTAGGGACACTCCTTCCTCCCTCCCTCCCTCCTTTCTTCCTTCCATTCTTCTACCTCCCTCCTCCTGTCTCTCTCTGCCCCTCCCTCCCTTCCTCTTTTCTGTACCTGTTAGTGTGTGTATGTGGCTGCACATGGATGCGTGCATGCAGATAGACATGGAAGTGTGCATGCAGATGGACATGGATGTGTGCATGCGGATGGACATGGATGTGCGAGTACAGGTGGACATGGGTGTGCGTGTGTGGGTGGACGTGGATGTGCGCGTGCGGGTGGACGTGGATGTGTGACATGGATGTGCGCGTGCGGGTGGATGTGGATGTGTGCGTGCGGGTGGACATCATGGATGTGTGCATGCAGATGGACATCATGGATGTGTGCATGTGGATGGACATGGAGCACATGTATGCCTGTATGGGAATGCACATGTATGCGTGCATGCAGAGGCCACATATGTGTATGTCAGTGTCCTCAGTTGTTCTCTGCCTGATTTTTGAGATGGGCTCTCTCACTCAACCTAGAGCTGGCTAATTTGGGTAGACTGGCTAGCCAGCGAATGGCAAGAATTCTCCTCTCTCCTTCCCCAGTGCTGGGATTAAAGCTTTGGTGTGTGCCCAGTGTGCCTATCTCCGTCTGTCTTCCCCAACACCTGTACGTGTGGTGGGGATCAAACAGGTCCTCAGGCACAACTTAGTGGGACACTACTGACTCAGCCATCTTCCTAGGCTTCCGGCACACAACTTCTAAGAGAAAAAAATGTCTCAAGAACCTTGCCTGAGAAAACTTAGATTTTAGCACCTTGATCTAGATCAACTCTGTGTGTGTACATACATATATGTGTGTGTTCACATATATACACAGTGAACTCTATGTTAACTATGTAAAGGATTTTTCCTCTTTTAAATTTTAATCCCTAACTCCACTGTAACTTGTTCACATATATGTAAGTAATTTGAAAATAAAGAGATATGTAAACAAATCTGAATAAATATTTTAACTTATTTTGAATTTGAATTTTATTTATTTATTTTTTTTGAGCCAGGGTTTCCCTGTGCCCCAGTTGGCCTGGAACTTACTTTGTAGACCAAGCTGACCTCGATCTCACAGAGATGCACCTGCCTCTGCCTCCCGAGTGCTAGGATTAAATGAGTGCACCACCACATCCAGTCTTAGCTTTTAAAAAAAAATAGGGAATCAGACAGTTAACATACAGTTAAAGTGGGACTAATTACAAAACTATTACAATGTAGCTTCTACTAGTATTATCTCTTAAGTGATGTGGACATAGAAAATGGATTATGAAAGATCTTTATTTAATGTACTTTTATAACATTTACAAATTTATTATGTGTTCATTAAAATGAACATAGGGATCTTTTAGAGCTTAACTTTATGTTATCTTTGTTTCTATTCTTGCAGCTTTTGGCTTTTGCTTGTTTCATATCTTAGAGAATGGGCACAAGTGAGCATTTATCAAGTAAAGGTCTTCTATTGTACACGCTAAGGAAATGTTTTAGGAGAAGATTCATGTTTTCTGAAAGAATGTAAAATTGGAGGACAGAGGTAAACCAAACCATAACCAGCAGTCCATTTGTGTCTCTAGGCAGCTGGGGTTTATTTGTTTTGTTTGTACATAAAAGGACTGTACTAAATAAAGATGACTTTGAATCCTTTCAAATGTAACTAACCAGCACACCTTCAAAGCCTTGTAAAAATTACTACTCATTGTTCTTTGCTGTGAGTTTTAAGTGGGTGTTGAGCTGGAGAAGAGATCGTAAATTGCTAAAGAATAATGCATAGAGCAGGAAGCTGTTCTGGCCATCACCCTGCAGGTAGTTAGCCTGTTTCCACAGTGGCCAGGAGTTCATGATTAGAAAAATCTTCAGTTCTGACATTGAAAATGAGCTTGGTCCTTGTATAACTTCCTTCTGTTTTTGTTTTAGGCTTTAGAGCCAACCTGTGATTAATATTTCAGAACTTGAGGTATTCTCCATTTTCCCCTAAGAAGACTTTGAAATCCAATGTAGATTTTGCTGAGAAATCTCAGTTTGAATGAGTCAATTTCAAATACCCAGTAGCCAGATACTGGCTATCTTATGAGATAGGCAACTCCATAAAGAGACACACCCAGATGTTAAGGATAGCCCCCTTTTGAGAGAGACCCTGACTGGGGGAGTAGAGAAGGAGGGATTTTTAATTCAGCTGTTTGTTAGGGAGCATTTCTATTTCAAAATTTAAAAACTGACTCAAAAAATTAAAGTCTGCTGAGTACCACAATGTTCATTCTACACATGCCAAAAATTATTTTATTTTTTACTTTGTGTGTGTGCCTGAGTGCATGTATGTGCATCTTATGAATACAGGAGTTCTCAAAGGTCAGAAGAGGGTGTCAGATGCCCTGGAACTGGAATTATAGGCAATTGTGAGCCTATAATTGGGGTGCTGGGAACCTGGGTCCTCTGCAAGAGCAGAAAGTACTATTAACCACCAAGCCATATTTTCAACTGCACATTAAATATGTTTTAAAGACTATTTGCTAAAGGTATGAACTCAGGAGCCACTTACACCACCACTTAATACACATGTAACTTTGGATAGATTATTCAGCTTTCTTGTGCCTCAGTTTCTGCAGTTTGTTTCTCATGTTATTTTGGTGACTGTACACTCAGTAACTTCTCATCAGGTGCTGACTTTGTTATCATTAGTGAGGTTATGTTTTTTTAAAAAATATTTATTTATTTTTTCAAGACTGGGTCCCCCTGTAGCTCCAGCTGTCCTGGAACTACTATGTAGATCAGGCTGGCTTTGAACTCACAGAGATCTGCCTGCCTCTGCCTCCAGAGTACTGGGATTAAAGGTGGGTGCCACCACACTCAGCTGTGTGTGTGTGTGTGTGTGTGTGTGTGTGTGTTTTCATGTTCTTTAGGCCTTGTTTCAAGATCACCCACTGGATCTTTGTATATTTAGAGATCAGTTTACCAGTAATACCTTTGAAATTTGGTACATAGAATAGAACAAGATGTTTCTATTGTGCGAGCGCTTATCAGTACCTGGAAAGGCTGTCTTCTGCTGTGACTGTTACCAGCATTTCATTCGTGTCATCTAATGTCCCTGTCAATGTTTATAACAACTGTGTTACTGAACTTTCAGGCAGAAAAGCCCTGGAGTCTTTTTCATTCAGACCTCAATTCAGACAGGTCTGGTATAGTTTCTTGAACCTGGACTAGTGCTTTTAAACAACACAATGTATTAATTTATGTTCCTTTAAGTAAATACTTGCTTTGTTTGGCCCATAATTATCACTGTGGAAATTAAAAATCAATTTTCTGAACATACAAGTTAGGTAGCGATTACTTCTACATTTCTGTCACTGGCAAACTAAACATGCTGTAATATAGGATCATTCAAATTATTAACAAAAAATATTGGACATTCTACAGGAGCTTTGAGGCATGTTTCAGAGCCCTGCATTAAAGTCTGCACTTTTGACTTATTTATTCCTTTTATTGACATCTAGGCAGCTCAGGTCACTGTGACAACATACCCTCAGCTACATGCCTTGAAGCAGCAGATGTCTATTTCCACACTTCCAGAGAGTGGGAAGTCCAACATCAGGGTGCTGGATATTTGGCTGTGATAAGCAGGGCCCCAGGACTTGGTATTTGTATTTGATTTCAAGCCAGTAGAAAGCCATTAGGAGATTGACAGACAAGAGACAGTGTGGAGAATAGCCTGGGTTGGGAGCGGAAGTGACAGTGTAGGAACAGTGCTGTTGGCATAGGCTGGCAGCAGCGGCGGGTGTAAGGAGTGGACTGATGGGGGGATTTAGAAGTCAGAGCCAGTCAGCTTCCTGAGGAACTGGGCATGGGCTATGAAAGAACAGGAGTTGAGGCATCACAGTACATCGTAGTGTTTGGGCCAAAGCAGGGAGGTGAAGAGCGAGGCTTTTTGCCAAGGTAGGGGAAACTGGTAGAGGGTCAGCTGGAAATCCAGAAGTCTGTTTTAGACATGACAAATGAAGATATGGGGAAGACACTTGAAAAGAAGTGTTGGCTGAGCTCAGATCTGGAAGATACCAGGGTGTGGACCAACAGTTGTAGTGATTTCTGTGAGATTCTGGTATGTAGCCAGGGTTGAGAAAGGCCTGTATGGATGGTTTACAAAGAAGGGAATAGATGAGGTCACCTTGGCAGTGAATTTAGACAGAAAAAGGAGGTGAGCTTGAGAGGCTGGAGAGATGGCTCAGTGGTTAAGAGCATTGGCTGCTTGCAGAGGACAAGGCTCGATTCCCAGCACCCTCATGGTGGCTAACAACCATCCTTAACTCCATCCAGTTCCAAGGGAATTTGACACCTTCTGACCTTCTCCCGCATGCATGACATGGGTGCACCTATCTCCATGCAGGCAATACACTCATACATATAAATTAAATTAATAAATACACTCATACACATAAAATAAAAATAATAAATATGGAGATCTCGCAAGACCACCTGAAGCACAGGTAGGTAGGTAGGAGCTGGGTGCTTCAGCAAGACAGGTTGTTGTTTGATTTAATCTAGTTAATCTAGTTGTCTTTGGCTTAATTGGCTTTTGTGGCTGTGGGGGTGGAGTTATCCTCCCAGCTGGTATAAAAGGTAGGGTTGTGTGAGTCTTGAGATCTGAGATCTCCCAAGACCAACTGAACCGTACCTGTGGTACCTGGGCATGGGCTAAAGAGCACACCTCTCCCCCCCCCCCCCCTTCAGGCATCTGAAGGAGGCAAGAAAAGCAAGCCTTCAACACAGTGAAGAAGCATTTGGGACTCACATTGGAATACAGGCAAGGAGAAGCCCATATGTCAGGAACACGAAGAAGAGACAACATGGGAAAGGTGCTGGATAATCCCACACCAAGCTCTACCAACCTTGTGGAAGATTCCTACAGTGGGGTCCCCCTGGGGATGGCCCAGGACACAGATATCAGAATCACAATCATGAACATACTTAAAGAAGTGCAAGATCACAAAGAGCAAATCAAAGAATTAAGAAAAGAGAATAAAGAACTCAAGAAGGAAGTGGAAACACTGAAAAGATCCCATGTTGAAAAAGATAAGGAAACCAAAGAGGAAGTGGAGACACTGAAAAGATACCATGTCTCCTTTCTTCCCTCCCTCCCTCTTTCAGTTCTTCCTTCCCTCCTTTTTTCCTTCTTTCTCTCTCCTTCCCTCAGTCCCCCTTCTCTCCTCCCTACTCATACTATTAACTTGACTTGTTGTCCCTTTGTTAAAAGTATCTTATAAACCATGGGTGCTAACATAGGCCTTTAATCCCTGCACACAGGAGCAAGGGCAGGGGCAGGGGTAGGGGCAGAGGCATCTGTGCAAGATGGACAAGGTCAGACAGGACTACATGGCAAGTTCCAGGCCAGAGGGCAATAAGGAGACTGTGTCTCAAAAAAGAAAGAAAGAAAAGTAAAGTAGCTTATAGCTGGTTGGTAGTTAAGATCACACTGTGATTCTTACGTTTGTATATTTTGAAAAGTGACAAGTCAGGTGATTTCCATGTTTCACAAGTTCAGGGAGGTAACCACTCTGGAATTGAGGGAAGGTTATTTAGGCCTTTATTTTTTCCCAAAGCTAAGAAGCTTAACCCTCTGGGCTCTAAATCTGCAGTGCCATGATCACACTGTAGACATGTGTCTTCAAAGTGAAATCACACCAATTAACTGAGTCATGCGGTCTTCAGAGGGAGGAAGTACGATCAGGGAGGGAATTTGTGTCTTATTTTTCTTTTCTTTATTCCTATTTGGTTTTATTTTAAACAATTGGTTGTATTGTATTTATTTGCTGCTTTAAAAAAATCCATAAAGGAACTTGACACAGCACAGTTAAAAGTCTCTATTTATTCTTGAGAGGGAGCCTGAAGAACATAATGGGTTATAGTGGGAGTTTCACTAGTGTATTGATACTGCATTAAAGTAGTAGAGTCAATTACTTAGTGCAGCTGAATATTCTAATCAGAAATAGTTTGGAGCTATTGGGAGTAGCACGAAGGGAAGTATTTAGAGACAGGAGTCAGATTTTCATTTCTTTTTTAGAGTTTATCTACTGTATCATGGGTGAAGTAAAATGCTTCAATTTCTTTTAAAATGTTCTGTTTCTCACATTAGGTTTTGAGTATAAAAGGCTACCCTTTGTGGGTTATCATTTTGTATACATTTCTTTAAAACCATCTATTAAAATGTATAGAATCTTGCACACTATTCGTTTTTCTTATGCATTTTAGTTTTAAAGCAATGCCTGCTTGATAGGAAATATATAGCCACACAGCATGCCCCACCTCTCTTACATCCTATTTCTGCTTTCCAAGGTAAAAGTGCACTTATTTCTGTTCTTTACTTATACTTGTTATTATTATGGGCTCAACTAATCTGTTCTGGGGCTGGGGAGGTGGCTCACCTGGTCAAGAGCTTACTGTACAAGCCTGGAGACCTAAGATAGGCTCCTCAGACCCCACAGCAGAAGCCAGTGCAGCAGCAGCGATGCTGACACTGGTGTGTGTGTGTGGGGGGGGGGCAAGACAGAAGGATCCCTGGGCCAGCCAGCCTAGCCAATTAGTGGGCTCCAGGTTCCATGAGAAACCCTGCTTCAAAATAGAAGGAGGGGAGTGGTTGAGGAAGCCACCTGACCTCTACCTCTGGCATCTGCATGCACACACGTACATACAATCTGTACACACACGGTAATAGTATGTTTCTGTATCTCACTTTCATAGCTTTCCACATTATTAGTTTCAGGTACCAAGTGCTAAACTTTAAAGCATTTTATTTGTTGTTTTTATTTTATGTGTACGAGTGTATTGCTTGCACGTATGTAAGAGCACCTGTGTTGTACAGTGCCCTCGGAAGTCAGAAGAGAGCGTCGGATCCCCTGAACTGGAGAGTTGTTCACTACCATGTGGGTCCTGAGAACCCAACCCAGTTCCTCTGCAAAAGCAGCCAGTGCTCTTAACTGCTGAGCCATCTCTCTAGCCCTCCAAGTGGTAAACTTTAGGTGATTTCTACTACCCTACCCAACTCCTGATTTCTGTTCAGTGTCTTATTTTGACATTGGTCAGAGTTTATTACATTCAACTCTAGCTATAATTAGTTTTTCTCGGCTATGTATGGAGATTGATTCTAAAAATGGTGTCCTATAAATGGCAGCCTCAGTGTTATGATCCACTAAGCTTGTTACACTGCAGTGTGGTTGGGGATCCATGTCTATACTTGGCCCCCTTCTAGATTGGGCGGGGCCTCTTTACACTTGTTTATCATTTCCTTCACATATTCTAGATGATGCCCAGTCAGCCATTTC
This sequence comes from Rhizomys pruinosus, assembly GCA_009823505.1. Classification (NCBI taxonomy): domain Eukaryota; kingdom Metazoa; phylum Chordata; class Mammalia; order Rodentia; family Spalacidae; genus Rhizomys; species Rhizomys pruinosus. Next base: position 637,415 of record VZQC01001693.1, read on the forward strand.
TTCTGTTTCATGATCGTCTTGGTAGGAGTATCCTGTGTTTTGTAGGGGCGGGAACAAACTAGGAGATAGTTCCTTGAGTAATGGTAAGGGGGATTGTTTTGTTACTGTTGTTATTGTTGTTGCTTGCTTGAAATATTCAGGTGATAAACACTCTTGAGATTTTGTGTGTTCAAAAAAAGGTCTTTATTTTGTCCACAGATGTATTTAACAGTTGACCTGGCTAGCTAGCTAAGTCATGTTCCCTTAAAAACTGAGACGCGCTATTGTACTCTGCTCTCACTGCTAGTGCTCCAGCCCAAAATACTGGATTCTCTTTCTGCAATGGCAAACTCTTCTGACCCAAATCTTCTATAATTTCTCCTTATCTGTAGAGTTTTGAATCATAATGAATTGTGACTGCATAAGGATCTCTTCCTCCTTGTTAATTCTGCCTGGCATTTAATGAGACTGTTGTAGCTGAGGTAATTTATGTCCTTAGCTTGGGAAAATTCACTTCTTTTTTTTTTTTAATTTTTAAAAAAAAATTTTTTTTTATTTCTGTATGTGTGTGAATGTACTGTCTGCATGCAATTCACTTCTTACTCTTTCTTTCACAATTCTCTTGTTCATTGTCTTCCTTTTTTTTTTTTAAATACTCTTTCTGAAACAGGGTCTCCATGTAGCCCTGGCTGGCCTAGAGCTCACAGACTGGCCTCATCTCACAGAGATGCTGGGAGTATAGGTGTGCCCCACCACACCTAGCTACACTCATTTTAGACCAGATATTTTTATTTTATTTATTTTTGTATGTGTATGAGTGTACTGTCTGCACGTAGGTTTGTGCACCCCATGTCATGCAATGCCACGGAGATCAGAAGAGGGTGTCGGATTCCCCTGGAACTGGAGTTCTCTTGGAATTGGAGTTACAGACGGTTCTTAGCTGCCATGTGGGTGCTGGGGATCGAACCCGGGTCCTCTGCAAGAGCAGTCGGTGCTCTTAACTGCTAGGCTATCTCTCCAGCCCCTAGATCAGATATTTTTTTTAAAGCTACTTTTCATGTCTTTTAAATTTTTTTGTAATTTTCCATCTCTTTTTCTCCCCTACGTTTAACTTTATGAAACAGGTCCACTTTCATCTAGTCTAGCCGTTGAATTTTTCTGATTTTATCTATTCATTATTATAGAGGTTTCTAAAATTTTGTTATATGCACATAGGTATTTTCCCTTTTTTTTTTTTTTTTTGT